>JAQFYC010000673.1:0-49544 GCA_034694165.1 Tomocerus mixtus
ACTGATTAATCAAACTGGTAAATTCAATATTTATTTAAAATTTGTCGTATTAATGTTTTGACCCAAAAACTGAAATTTTTAGAAACATTACCGTTTTGCCTAGGCATTACCGGTAGTGCCTTATTACCGAGTTTACCGGTAACACCTATACTAAATATATGTATATAGTAATATTGTAGTGACAGATGAATCTGCTCAGACCAGACCAGGACCAGAATTAAATCTCTTTAATGGGTGTGGTTGCATGGTGGTGTTAGTAAATACTTAAATAAGACAAGACGACAATAACTTCCTTTGCGTTGGTTTGTGTAACCACATAAATGGGTTTAAACCTAAATATAAATACAAACATTAAAAGGTCAATAATAATAAATGCTATTTATTTCTAGCTGTCCTGTAGTTAAATAAATGGCATTTGTATACTAAATAGGCTCTAGACTGTAAATAGTTTGTAAAAAATGTTATTTATGTCCATTTATGTACATACTTAGATATAAGGAAATCAATATTGGGTACATTTTTAATAACCTTTAGTTGTAGTATAGAATTACAACACATGGCTCCGTTTTACTATTTCTGCAATATTGGACTGAGATCAATTTACATTGCAAACATGCGACGCACGTCGAAAATCCCATTGCATTCCTATTGGCCAAAAGCTGTTATATAATATTGGCATGCATTGAAGGCTGTCTTCGTCTGACATTTTAATGTGGAGAATTTGACAACAAACAGATTTTCTACTTCTATTGTACATATTGTACTGCGATTTATTTAGGTAATTGTAAATGGGTACGTTTCTATTGTATTTTAGCAAAATTTTAGCGGAGAGTTATTTACTATTGTTGCTAAAATTTCATATAAATAGTATAGGACATATTAGTATCTGTACGTATTTATTTTTAGGAAGGACGAAGAAACATAAAAGCAGCCCTCATTACATATTGCATACAAAGTAATGTAATTTTAGACGATCTAATAACTTGTAATTTTGTGATGGGTACATGAAGGTAGGAGGAAAAGATAGAAATTGCTGCTAAACCGTCAATCAGCTTCCACGTCCAATCAATCTATAGAAATAAGTTAGGATTAATCAAATGTAATGATGGATTAGCAAAAAAATTGGGCTAACTCGTATTTGCAAACAAGCTATTTGTACTAGCAAATAATTATTAAGTAGCTGAAAGCAAAATATTATGCTAATTCAACTGTCCGTCTTTAGTAACACTGTGAGACTAACGAAATTAATGTAAACTCGTAAACTGTGGGAGATCAGTTGGTTGAGTGATCTCCCAAAGTCTAAATTACTTTTCTCAGTCTCTCAATGTACATGCCAATAAGCAAACCTTAATTTACGGAACAATTTATAAACATATTATGATAATTAAATGTTTTTGCAATGTTAATGGGTATTAAAAGCGGAAAGGAGTCCACGGGTCTGGTCAAATTCGCTTCGAATTTGGAACTAGGTCAATGTCAGCATATTACTAACAATATTTTCCAAAATGAATTTCTCTATTGAATTTTTTCTGTTTGCTAAAATACAAATTAATAAGAAAAACACCTAGTTAATAGCAACAGGTATATCATGCGTTACACTTTTACACTTAGGAACCTTTTTTCTGAATGAATAGTAGTACAATCGGTAGCTAAAGCTAATCTGAATTTTTTATAAAGTCATGTCAAAGGGCCTATAGAAATATAAAGACGCCCTTCCTTCTACACTCTATTTTTCTTTTGACTTGCTAAAACTTGACAAAACGGAAGACGCATATAAGGGTGAATTTTGTAAAAACTTGTACGAAGGGGTTGCATAGAATTTAGAATAGTAGTGACTTTTGTAGAATCATAGAATGAATTAGGATTTGAGTAGATCGGAAGTGCGGTTCCTGTTGGCGTTCGAGTGGAGGCTACGACTACGACCACTATGTATGTCCTATTCCTTTAGTGTGCTTTTGCTTTGTCCCCTCTTTTCTATATAAACAGTCCAGTAAAGCAATCCAATGCAATCCACATAGCCACACAAATACACATTTAAAATAAATCACTATCAAAAACAGCAATCAAATCCAGAGGGCACAATCCTCCTAAGTAATACATAATAATGCCCAGCCAGGCCAAGCCAGAAAGATAATACAAACAATACATTTCACTATTGTACAAAATAAATACATCATCTATATGCATAATCTCTATACAGTTTTTTACATTTCAGATTTCAGTTCATAAACTGATTGATAAACTCTACTCTGTACATATCTCTGCTCTATATAAATACGTACATACAGTATTGCATTGAATGGGGGAGAAACATCATGGTGACCATTACAAGTACACTTTTCATATTATACAATAGAGTCATGGATGAAATCTGCTGAAATCAACGTACGTAGTTTAATGTATGTATTATTTCCTGTGTCCAATCCAGCTCCAGCTTTATTAGGTATGCATAATCATTTTAATGTCAGTTTACCTATTCAATATACATACGGAATCTGTATATACGTATATAGAATTATTTTCTGACTTATCCAACGCAATACATAATTAATTCTTCTACCTGTTGCTGTTGCTCTATTTCTATTTCTATTTGTATTTACATAGAAAAATGTTCAACAGTTTTATTTAACAAAACAACCCGGCATGGGAATACCGTTTGCATTTCCTTTACAAATATGTAACAACGGCTAAAACAATTTTCATGTCAATGTATTTGCAATTGCAAATGTTGTTATCACCAACAACGTCCCTAGTATGGTAGACACAGAAAATACAGATGTAGAGTAATTGTATCTAGTACAAATACATCCCACATTATTATCGTAAGCCTGTCTGCTTAATTGGGACTAATTTGGGGAACAAATCCTTACGGAGACTGTTCAAGTAGGTGTAGAGCAGTTATTAGGGTCTTTGCTTTCATTTCATTCACATCTTTAAGCCTCAAGCCCACAACATTCAATGATTGATCCCATTTAATTTATTAACAACTATATTTCAACTTTGTTTATATCATTATATAGGGATGATTACAACATTAACCTAAAATAGTATGCAAATAGATGGACTATAAGCACTAAACCCTAACTAGACTAAAGCAATTGTTTATAGTGAATATTTTCATAGTAGTAGTAATATGTAGATCAGTCCTTATTAATCTGTTGACTTGTTGCATTTCCTTCATTAACATCATTAGCTTGTTAGCAACATTTTCATTTGTCTTTTTAAAAGGAGTTCTACATTCAACTATTCAACATATTTGTACGTACATTTCAATTTCAATGAATGTTTTAACATTCAATTGATTAATGGCAATTGTTGGGGCTTGTGCAATATTAGAGTGTACATGTGTAGTCACATTGCTGACACATCCCTTTTTCTACTATGTATGTAGATGTAATGAAGTTGCCATATTTAACATATTATATTCTATGCAACCACAACCTGCACTTCTGTATACTTAATCAAACTCATTTCGTATTAATTAAGTACATACGTATTAAGTTTGAATGGAAAATTAATTGAGATTCAGAGGTGAGGTTCACGAGGTTAATATTTTTTTCAAGTTTAGAATAAGTACGTGGTAGGTATATACGTGTATTACTTACCCTGTACACTGCAGGTACTGGAAAGCATACTGTTAGGTAAATGTAAATATTATGTTAGAAAAGATACAGGGGTACAATACTCATTTAATTTATCTTATTTCATAAATACATAGTTAGAGTTAGAGCTGTATCCCGTATTGAACGAGAAAATTAGCTACAATATGCATATTTTACATACAATATGCTCAATGCCCGCAGAGTTGACATTGAAATACAGTAACTATGTAGGAAATTATATTAATTAACAGATTAACCGATAAGTGTCTCCAGGATTTGTCGCAAGAGAGACAGTTTCTTAGTCTTAGGGTCTTATTAAATCTGTTTTATTTGTGAAGAACGTTATTCGCTGTTTATGCACATCTATATAGATGCATCTTTATAATATTTATTTGCAATAACACTGTAAATATACATAATAATGTATATACACTCTATTGCTATACAAGAGTAGTGTGATTAGGTGTTGTAATGTAACTCTGAAAAGCCCTAATAATTTTCACACATTTTGAAACGAATTTTCTACTAATGGTAAAAATTTTCTTTGCATTAATTCTATAATTACATATAGCACGCCTATGTACTATTAGTAACAAAATACAGTAAAAATAGAAAAATTATATCAACCGAAATAAGTAATATTTCTTTAGCCCTCTTATTTTGTGGCAGGTTTCGTTTACATTTACTTGAGTACTACATAAATGTAATAACATTAGGGCATTTACACTAAAATTTAATGCGGTAAACTATACTAAATTTGTAAATGTAGTTTTGTAAGGAATAAGCTAGTGGTTAAGCATTTCCTACTTGCTAGTACTGCAATTAAGTAAAACATCGTGGCATGTTACGTACGTACGTATACGTACGTAAGTAAAGAGTAAAGATCATTTTCTAAGGAGAGGGAAAGAAGGAAGGGTTATCTGGAAAGCGTTTTTTCACACTAAAGCCCTAGCCGGGGTTATCTCTACAGTTTTACTCCAGTCCAGGTCCAGAAGAGCCAGAATGTCCACAACACAACACTGCACTGCACTATCCTACCAAAATAACACTGTTTAGTATTTATCTATTTATTTAAGACTCACTACACATACAACATATACATACAGTGCACTACTTATTAATATTAACAAATCTCGGCAAAAGAAGATTCTTGTCTTGGCCTTTCATTTTTACTCTTGCTTAAAGGTTACGCTCACTCTACATATTATTATCACTCCACATTTACATACTACACTAAAAAATCAAGAGATTACCAAAGTTAAGGAGTAGTAGCCTCTTTCCCTCTTTTCTTATTCTTACTTATTTAGCTTCCTCACAAATCAACATCTATTTAAGTATAGCGGACTTTGTATCCATCTTGCTCCACCACATACAGTACACCAGAGATTACCATACACCAGAGAAGGCCAAAGGCATATCTTCTCCACTCTAATTATTGAGAAATATTTTCTTACCTAAATAAAAGGCGAAAAAATAAATATCACATCACGCTTTCTTTACAGTACAAAAAGATTCTAATTTGCCGACACCTATCTATGTGATGTACACATCTTTTTTACTTAATTGTCAAGATAATATGGAGAGTTACTTAATTGAGGATTCATGTATTCCATACAGAGGGTGTCAGGTCAGAAATTTATTTAGACTTTTTTCTGGGCTGGAGTCGATAGTATCATACTACCTCTAGCTATTAGAAAAACTTTTAAAGAAAATGTTAATTTCTTCAATCGTAACGTAAAATTGCTCTAAATAAATTCGTACAGGCTACAGTATACATAATATGCATACAGCATACATTTTAATAAATGTAAGACGATATCTGTGGGAAATAAAATATTTAGAAAGATATATCATTTAAAAAAAGGAAAATCTATAGATAGAGAAAAATAAAGAAGCGTTGTTAGTTCTTAATACTGGATCATTTTTTTTTGTAGTAAAAGGAATAAAACACTATCCAGTAAAGTATGCTATTATTTTTTATCTACTGTGCTGTAGATACATTGCTGTATTCTTCACATCTACAATCTACATAGTGTTAAATAATTTAACCCTCGTACACTGTTAGGCTTATGATGCTTGTGCTGTGTATTGGTATTGGTAATGGTGATGGCAGTTACATATTCCAGAAGAATAATAAATAAATAGTGATAGTTACACCCTTACTTAGCAGAAGTACCAAATCTCAACATATTATTCTACTGGACTGCTGCATCCCTTCTTCTTTTGGTCTCAATCTCACAAGCAAGTCTCACTCTCTCACTAATCTATTTAGCTTTTTTACTTTAATGAAGATGCTGGGGGTTCCTTTCATTTCAATTTCAACACTTCACTTTGCTTCTGCTCCTACTTAATAGGAGATCGTTAATTTCTTCACTTACGATTAAACTACTTTTATTATTGCTACATTCACCCACATGTATACATACACTACAGGGTGACTTATATACATTGCCACACTATTAGTATGTATTTATTTAACTGATTCAATACGATAGTCGATATGTGGGTTATCTTGGGTTGGTCGTGAAACTCTACTTATAACTACACTATAGGTATACGACTATAAATAAATGCCGATGAGGGTAACAGTTTTCAGATTTCCCAATTAAAATCCAAATACTACATGAAATTTTGCCTAATTTGACACCAAAACATGAACTTGAAATATTTTGAAGAGTTTTAACAATCTATTTTCAATAAAAAATCCTTCATATAAGTAAGTATCTATTAAAAATTACAAATGAAGGAATAAAATCATTTAAACTGTACAATTTCTCTTTAAAAAGGGAAAAGTTAAACAAAGGACGCATTTTTTCAAATTTCTTTAGTAATTGCAATTAGAATTTGGGGTACTGATCATTTTCTAGCTCGGGTCCGTTGTAAATGGCTAAAACGCTTAAAATTTAACCAATTTCTTGCGAGAAAATCTTTCTTTTAGGGAAAAATGTGAATTCAATAAATCCAAATACCTATAGGGCAGAACTAATGGTGACTAATAAGTACATACAGCGTAATATAAATAATAATTATGCTTTAAAAACATCTTTATCTAGAAAATATGCAAGGTTGGTGAAAAAGCGACACGACAACCCTTTGCCATTTTCATGTGCTCTGTGCATGCGTACCAAATATTTCACCAGAGCCAGGCCACTTGCTGTAAGGATGCATGAATAATGGATTGAAAAACATTTTTACTTTTAGTCCATAGATCGTTTAGTACGGCCACTGAATTCTGCACTCGATAATGAGTCCTTATCGCCAATTTGTTTTTCATACTCCAACATGTAACTAACTGGATTATTGCTAAATTAACTCAGTGAACTACAATCAGCAAATAAAAAGTAAAAATATTTCTGGTTGAATTAACTCACATCTTCATTATGTCGGAATATTATTGATGCAAAATCAAAAAGATTAGTAAGACACAATTTTTTACAAATCCTGTATATTAGGATGCTAACATGCAAATATATGCTTAATAATAAATGTTATTGTATTTATAGGAAAAAGAAATTGACATATTCTTGCATAATAATAGTGTGCAATCATCAGTCTTTAGCTTTGCAAATTCATCAGGCGCCAAATGAAAGAAAAGATCAAAACAAATAGTTATTTTTTAATGTTAATGATATGTGGTGGATGATCTACTTATAATAATATGAAAAAATACACAAATACGTGACAAACTAGTTTGAACAAACAAATGCGCTGTAATATTGATTACATAGTGTATACAAGCGATTTCTGTATAACAACGTTAATAAATAGGTAACAATAAACTTTTAGGCAATTTTAATTGGCAAAAACAGATTGTCTTGAGTATTATATAGATATTCATTTTGAAATGTATAGGAATGTTTTTATTATGTATTTTTGAATTGATGTTCACCAATGTTAATTATTTTGTGGGAATATTTTACAAAAATAAGTAAAAATGAGTTTTATTTTTTCCCCAGTATAAACACATCTGTATGACTAAAGGCTGTAAACAATGGAAGACTGGACTAGCAGAAGGATGTGGAGCTGTTTGTGTAAGTTATATTTAAGACTCTCTTCGATATCTAATTTTAATTGCATTGACAAAATGACATGATCCTTTGAAATCTCCATAATTACACCAAATAGCCATATAATAGTATAAATAATAACAAATTTCTTTTTATTTAGAACGAGAGTGAAGCCAATTTTCGAGAATTTTACTCGTGCCAAGTCGGTTGTTCAAAAGCGATAGAGGAATACTATTTTAAAATTACAGGTAAATATTGTTCACGTTAATTAATGAAAAAGGATATTATTTTATTATAAATACGATTGGTAATCACTCAGTCAAACTGAAACATGCTGTACAATGGAATTTAAATATTAAACTTTCAAGCAGGATTACAAAAAATGAATAAAATTTTTACAATTGACAGTTAATTATATAACGTTTTAAAAAATGTATATGTTTTCATTCTCGGAGATCCGCTTTATGACTCTTTCAACTTGAACGTCGAAAATAAAGTGGATCTCCGAAAAATGTTTTCTACGAAAGCCCAACCGTTAAATCTCCACTTGAGATAAATAAGTTTTGGACTTGGCGAGTCTTTAGACAACAATATTTCGACATCTCAGTTTATTGTACTGGATTGGATGCCATTTCTAGTCCATTTATTATTGTCGTCGTACACAGGATCACAGGATCCAGTATAGTATAAGGAACCTTTGCAGTTGCATTTAGTGATCTATAAAGAATTGTTGTTTGGTTTGCATAGGAATGCTCGGTGTACCTGATCCGCCTACTTTAATCTCGGACTCATTAAAAAGTACTTCTCTCCGACTGAGCTGGGAAGGGAGTGCTCTGCCTTTGCCATATTTGGTCTTCACCATCCAGAGGAGATTTTATCACAGAAATCATCAGTGGGAAACTTTGCCTTCGCAACAACCTCTCAATCAAACATTTTTTACTGTACAAGGACTCAAGCCTTACACCGAGTATCAGGTAAGTTCATATTTTTACCTCTTTTGGTAACAATCAACAATAGAGACATGTTCTTAATAAAAAAGTAAATCTTAAATCTACTACCTGTGTCATAAATAATACAATATACAAAATGACATAACATTGGTTTACTTTGTAGAATAATCTTGTGTTGTCATTTTTTCAGTTTCGCGTAGGATGGGTTCTTGCTCATGATTTCCCTCCGTATTATTCCTTGGAAAGTAATCCTATTGCAACGCTTCCTAAAGGAATTCCAAACTCACCGGAAATTACAAGCATACAACCAATTAGCAATACAAGTGTCTCTGTCACTTGGCTTCCACCTTCACAACCTAATGGAAAACTCGTCGCCTATATACTCAAACTACAGATCTTGCCTAGGGGTCACGTAGTTATCAAGGTAAACACATTTTTTTGTTTATTTTGCGCTAAAAATCATTATTTTGCTAAAAAGCCTTTCAAAATGTGCTCTCGTAAAATAATAAATAAAGAGTTCGAATGCCGTTCAAATAATAAAGACACATTTTTGTAATTAATTTGATTTTACAGGAAATTCCAGTCGTTCATAATCCTCGTGGTTATACGTTTTCTGGATTACAGCCACAAACAAATTACAGTTTATCAATCTCTGCCCAAAACCTGGAGGGTGAAGGTGATAGTACAAATGTTAATTTCGTTACCCCACAATCTTCAGTTTCAAATGGTAAAAAACAAGTTTAAAAACAATTTGTATTTTGTACCAAAATGTCAAAAAATATTTACATTCAAGTATTTCAATTGTTTTTCTTCTGAACAGATATTTCTAAACGAACCGAGCCTAGACTTTTACTTCAAGGAATCAAAGATATTTACATTCAAGAGGTGGATTTGCTTCTGGATCCTGATGTCAGTGTTTATGCTTCCAATCAAAATATTACAGGTGATTTTCTATCGCAAACCGATAGTGATTTATTTTAAAACGGTGTTAATTAACTAATTAAATGTAATTTTTTTGTAAATCTAGCAATGGCAGCCCATTTTAGGTACAAATATGTTTTTATCACGACGAGCGGAGGGCAAGTGATAAGAACACAATGGGATCGTAACCAAACTGATGTAATTTTACCCGTTGTGGACATCCACGTCTCCTTCATGTCCGTCGACTGGCTACACGACAAATTATATCTAGTTGGAAAAAAGAAGGGCTCAGACATCTGGTGCATTAAGCGTTGCGACCTAACTGGCCAAAGACTTGTCACCATTTACAACTACTTGGGTTTCAAACCTACAGATTTTGCAGCAGATCCGTATACTGGGTAAGGTTCCGCTCTGGCCGTAATAATTTTTAATGGTATTTATTTCCTTATGAAAATTTTTACTTGAAAAAAGCCAAAAATTGTAATAAGATTCAAAACAATGATAAATATTTTTAATTACGTGTTTAAATTAATAAGCTTTTGTATTAATAGTTACTTGTACTGGGCAATGGCTCCTATTCCAACAAAAGGGGTAGCAACGGGAGGCCTTTATAAAATGGACTTGCCTTTAGAGAGCTCTGCGAATAGTTTGCCTATCCAAGTCCACTCTGGAGCCGGGTTAGGTCCATTTACCATCGACTACGTCAATTACCGAATTTTGATAGTGGATAAAATTAATAATACCGTCCTGTCTGTTTCCGTTGACGGGTAAGTTCCAGAAATAATTAAAGATGTTGGCCATTAAGCGAGATAAATATTTAAACATCATAAATTATATTATGAAACGAAGAACTAACACTAACCTGTTTTACCCTATAGGGATGTGAATGATATTCGTCGAAATACTCAGAGCCCGCATTTCGAGGATGTGGAATCCATTGCCACCTTCGGTGGGATCTTCTACTGGACAACGGGACAGAATGTCGTCATCGAGGAGTACAACAGCGCCCAGGACAGTTTCTACCACAATAGTTTCGCCGTGCCAAAGATTCACCAGCCGTGTTCTCGACTCATCATCCTCCATCCAGAATTGCAGCCCACTCCGACGCCAATGGCCCCTCCGAGGAAACCCCAAGTGATCTATGGACAAACACGAGCACGAGTTAGCTGGCGACCTCCACCCATCATCGCCGGTCTCGGTACGTTCGTATACCTTTTAGCCCCTATTGAATACAATCTTGTTCGACCTCTTCATTTATTACTTCCCTGATTCTACACTACTAATTCTATAACTTGTAGCTATTGTACATAGTTACCTATTTATTTCATTCTAATTTCTCCCATCAGAATTCATCATTATAGGATGGGTGGGTATATCTACTAAGATCAAATCCTATTTTACATTACAATTCAAAACATTTCGAACGAAATGTATACAGAATTCAACATAAACTTAAACCGAAATCACTTTTAGTCATACAATGTGATTTGACAAATCCCACAGTCTTGATGTACCATCATGAAATTAACTACCAAAGGCAGCTAGCAATTGATAAGGCATCTAATTAAATTAATTAGTTAAACCGTAGCTAGTTTATCAAGTATACTTTTTAGCTAGGGTAAACCGACTTTGATTTATACACATTATGTATTTAATTCGTTTATAACTGGTTATCACAGTAAAAACGGCAATCCTAAATAAAGTTCTACATTCAGCCATTCATCTACCTACTTAATGTACTTATCAACTTATCGATAGTATTAGTGTTAGCTAAGATAGAATACAAGTGCTGGACTCCATTCTTTGAAAATTAAACAGAGCTTTAAATTAAGAAAAAGATATTTCTGATTAGATCCTAACGCTAAAAACAGTAAATTGATTATCCTTTTTTCAGTTTCAGATAGGTTCCTTTAATATAGAGATTATTTTACTATTACATCCATAATAAGCATAGCCTAGATTTTAGATTATTTATTTATAAAATATAAAATAACATAATTGAAAAAATAGAAATTTAAATCCTCTACTTCTTTATATTTATGTGTACCTTCTGTGACTGTGTACCTATAGCCTAGGCTATAAATTAAAGACTGTAGAGTAGAAGTAATGTAAAATAACAATTAGTAATTTAGTAGTTATTTATAAAAACTGAAAAATGGTATAGAAATGTTGAAATGTTTTACTATACCAGATAGCATGGGTTTAACAAAGAGGATCACGAAAGCTGGATAACTAACGGTGCTGGTTGTGGTTCTCTTTGGTATATTCCAATCGTGAATGTTTTACATAAAAATAATACATACCCTTAATTATTAATTAGTGTTCACTCTTATGTTAATTTATACTACCACTACCAACTACTGATAAAATTGCCATAATGTTCGAAAATAAAAGTGTACTTTAAATTGTACAAATTGGATAATATCTGTTTTTCCTATTGTTTAGACTTTATTTAAATTTACTTAATTATTCTGCATTGATAAGCATACCTGTGCACGGGCTCCTCTTCCGATTACTTTAATTTCTGTCGGGTTCCCCAAAGTTCCCGAAAGTTTGGTGAAAAGCATTGAGCTATTTGTGCCTAAAATGCCTGCTCCCACCCAATAACAAAAAACAGAGGATATAATTTACACAATGTTCCTTAATTTCCCCGTCTAATCCTCTGTAAAATAAGGAGACAGATTTAAAAATAGGTATGTGCTCTGAATATTAAAAGATTACCTAATAGTGATAAACAATTGACAAACAATTTAGGTCTGAGCAGTTGAGTCATGGTCAAGTCTGGTCTGGGGTCAATTTTCTTGTGACCCAGGAAGGCCAGACTGACCCAAACTCTGTCTATCATTTATTTTTTCTGATTTTCCGGGTGATTTTCCGTCGCCTTGACTGGTGAGAAAAGTTTTCGAGAACAAACGCTGAGGGCCCTCCCCTTCTTCATTCTGAATGGCTTTGTGGCTTGTGCACAGGTATGCTTGTCAGTCTCCTCTATCTTTTAACTCTAACTGCTTATTCTTCAATTTATTCTTCTTTCTCCTCCTCCCTCAATCAACTTCTAAAATCAAAAGTGAAAGTTTAAGTTTCAAAAATTGAAAAAGGTAAATTTACTATTTCATTTTCAACAGGCGATGGCTCCTGGAGGCAATGGCAGTACCAGATTAAACTGTCGGACAATACAACTTACAGGGATATAACTGGCGTGGAATTCATCGTCGAAAATCTTCGTCCTTCCGCATTCTACTCCATACAGGTAAGTTCAGTTTTCAGTGTTCAATCAGTGCTTTCTTACAAATGCCGCCAAAATATTAGTAGAAGCTAGAAGGGGTTATCTCCATCTATACTCACAGTGCAAAATTGTCTTCACCATTGTCTCTTACAAACCTATAATATTTCTTATAATATTTAGTGGGGAGGGGACCCCCAAATGTTTTATCGGATATTAGTATGTATCAGTCGTGACCCCAGGGTCGCTTTGGGTGTGGGGGAAAGGGGGATAAATGAGATTTTGTCAGATTTTCTTCAGAAATCGTTCACAAATAAAATATATAATATTTAAAATTGATATTTAACAGATACGTGCCTACTCAGCTTCCGGAAATGGGCCCTACTCTGCCCCCATCCGTGGAAAGACGCTACGGGAAACACCATACAATATAACATTTCTCTGGGGTTCTCAAAATGGATTGTATTCTAGCAACACCCTCGGGGAAAATGTCCAGCTGTTGGCTTCCCCTTCACAGTGGAAGAACAGTACGGACTTGGAAGATAATGAGAACACCAGTAAAAGCAAGTTGTACATGTGGTCCTTGACCTGGTACGAATCTTCTGTGTTCTTTGCCCTCAGCAATGGTTCTGTGTTTTTCTACGAAAGTGAGCACACCAGGGTGGCACTAAACTCCAACTTAGGGCCCAAAGTCTCTCGTTTGATTGGAGTCTCCTACGCCCAGTCGGTTGCCTTCGATTACATTGGACAAAAACTCTACTGGTCGAACCCCAAGCAACAGACGATACTACGGTGTTCTTTTGCTAGTCAGAACAGAAGTTATAGTGACATTAGTGTGAATTGTGGCTCCGTTGACAAAGTAGAGAGACTCCAAGTTGTCACCATGGCCAAGGAAATCACAATTGACAGCTACAAAGGTCTTCTTTTGTGGAGTACTGGCCACTCTATAGAAATGTCAAGGCTCAACGGCTATTCCCATACCGTTCTTCACCAAACCGGACTTTTTTCAGGGATTCAGATAATGGGAATTACCTTAGACACTGATCTATCCAGGATTTATTGGATCACAAGATCCAGTACCGGTTCCTCTTTGCAAAGACTGAGTTACAACATTCGGGGTGCTCAGCTACCGATGGTCATCGCCAATTATGATGATATCACTATTACAGGTAAATTTTAATCTTAATAATCTAAAACTTATTTTATTTTATGATATTTGTTATTTAATTTGTTCTAATTTCAATAGGGCCAATTCGCTACTTTAACGACAGACTGATTTGGCTTCAAGGATCTTCCGAAGCAGTTATAACTGATTTGTATGGTCAAGGAAAATCATCTCTGACCATCAGTACAATAAGTAACATTACCAACATTCATGTGAAGGACCAGTCTTCTCTGCGCTATCCGGGCAAAGATCGCCACAAAGTTCAAGTCACTCCAGACTCTGTATTCAAATGGTCAGTCGGTATTCAAGGAAAATGGAATAACTTTACAATTTTTTGGCAACCTGTAAATAATACTAACTATGGGAAGCTTTTCTACGAGGTCGTTGTTAATAACACTATTTCCAAGGTCAGTGTAACATTATTGTATTCCATTATTGTGACATTGTTAATATATTATATGGATGGAAAAACTTCATATATTTCCTAAATGAAAAGAGATTACCGTAAAGATAAGGCAGTTTGATCATTTTTTAATTATTCTGAAGTTTTTCAATCACAATTTGATTACTTTTGTCGTTTAAAGATAAAGAAAACTTAAAACAAGTAAAAAATATTGTTTTCAGATAACACCAAGTCCAAACATCACTGTAGAAAACAGCACAATGTTTAAGCCGTACACAGAGATCGAGATATCCATAACCGCTGTCACGTACTGGGTATCTTCTAAAGCTACGATAGCAAAATTGAAAACTCCATCCTGGAAGCCGACCGAACCATTAAATCCCCGTGTGTTTCTCCAACAGGCACCTAACTGTTTTTCGAGGGGGAAGGATGATCCTTCCTCGGCTAATAGAAGTATTACGGCAGAATTACGATGGGACGCTCCGCAAAGTTCTAACGGACTTATCCTAGGATATTTGATTCATTGTTGGAAAGGCACCTTGAAAACGTCGGATTGCATGTGCGAAGTAGATTTGACGAAACTGAGTTGCGAAATCCACAATTTGGAACCTCATACTCAATACCGCTTTGCTGTCCAGGCCTACACCGAGTCGGGTTCGGGGAAATTAACAGGGAAAGTTCTAGCGGACACAGGACACATGAATCCTGTTCCAAAATTACTACTTTTAACGGTGGATAAACTTGAAATCTTAGATATCGACCGAAATGAGATACAGCCAATCCCATTGGGTACGATAACTTTTCTAAAATGTTACTGTGATCTAGAAAATTAGCAAAAAGTATAGAAACCGTATATTATTTTATATGCAGGATCTCTAAATCCCTTGTCAGCATCTTATTTGTCTTCGGAAAAGTCAATTTTTTGGTTTAATGAAGAGCAAGAATTATTGAAAGTGAAGGTGGACTCAAATAATTACACGAGAACGAAGGTTTGTCTTATTTTTAATCAAAAATCATGTTATTAATGGTAAAATATATTTATTTCGATAATCAAGGTTTATGTAGGTTTATGTCGAGGTTATTATCATTAACCAAAATTAGCAAATTTTAATTGAAGCTGCTTAATTACTTAATAACTATTTTTTTCATTGGGAAATTTAGGTATTGACTCTTTCGGAAATGGAAGCTGCCCATTTAACAATAGACTGGTTAGGACGCAAACTATACTGGACTGCTGAAAATTCTTCTGATGCAAATCCAGACGGCAGATATGGAATCTTTGCATTAGATTTATATTCTTTAGAATCTGTTGGCCGTTTCGGCAAACCAAAATTAATTCTATCCTCTCGTACTCCAATCAAGGCTGTTACCGTGAACCCTTTCACTAGGTTAATAAATATTTTAATATTTAATAAACCATATTCACAACCATTTGTAAGTATGACATTTTGAAATTTTATCAAATACAAAACAAGTATGTTTATAAAAAAGTTTCAATTTTTATGGTAATATTTCAGTACATTATTCTGGACAACATCCCGTCGTACAGGAGTCAATACTTTATTTTCGTCAGAAATAGATGGAAGTGGAGAACGACCTTTCCTATCGCGAAATCAGTGAGTTTATGCTGAATAGAGAAAGTTTTCTTATTTTAATTATTAGTTACATCCTGTAGGCAGCACTAAACATTATTTTTACTTTTCAGCATGAAATGCAACTGCAGTAGTCTAAATTCCATAGGAGATGCAATTGCTTTTGATCCAAATGGTATTGACGACATTGGAAGAGGGATTCTTTTCACAGATCACCAAAGCATATGGATTAGTGACGAGCACGGTTGCAATTGTATACAAGTTGTCAACATCACTACACACACTTCCACCAGTAAGTCTTGTTCTATTAAATGTGCCTTATAAAAATATATGAATAATCATAGAAATGTATGGTTAAAAGATTTGCTAATCAATTGTATTGCCTAGAATATTTTCCCAGGTGCACTAATTTTGATTACCCATTTAACAGAGCTGCAGATAGCACCTTATCGTTTAGCAGCCGATCAGCATCATGTCTACTGGGCAGCTAAGTCCCTTTTTGCAAGTGAGAAGCCTGGACTAGGAGTCACTGAATTAGTGAGCTCTTCAAATGTTAGGGAAGTGTCTATATTTGCACAAAGTGCCCAACCTTATCCAGGTAATTAATTTGGCAATACCCATTTTATTTTTTATTATTTAGCTACGTACTATGACTATTAGTATTAATAATGTTGTTATAGATTGAAAATTGGAATAATATTAATGTTTCCCTTTTATAGACACAAATTGCTTAGTTCCGAAAAGACTCGAACCCCGAGGACCTTTACTAATTGATCACTCCTCTCATTCTCTGCATCTCCAACTGCCCAAACCATTGATTGTCAACTGCTCCTACCCTAATATTTCTCAAGCGACACCAAAATACGAAGTTTACTACGGGACTGTTGACGAAAATGGGATTTCTGAATGCACGCCCAGTTCTGCGTCATTCTGTAAAGTAACGAAGACTGTAACAAACATGCTGAAATTGTCCGATCTGCATCCCTACACGACCTACACAGTTTTCGTCACGGTGACGAATTTCTATGCGGAGCGAGAAGGGGTTGAACCCCTTTTGTGCTCCCCGATTATGCTCCGCACAGCCCCAGGAGGTACTTACCATTCAGTAACACTATATCATCATAATATTATTATGTTTTAATACTAAAACCATTTTAAATTTCTTGCAGCACCAATGCCTCCAAAACTTCTTCGTTTGGAGCCCATAAATCCTGTTTCAGTGCGAGTGGTCTGGGGACAGCCTGAAAAGCTTAATGGAGAAAAAGTCTGGTACGAAGTGAATTGGAATATCACGGACTCCCACCCACACACTTCTCTTTCTAAATTCAATGGACAAAAATGGACGGAGACGGATGCCCGAAGTAATAAAAATAGAACGGAATTTGAGTTAGACTTGAATGGACTACACCCCGCGAGTCATTATACAATGTGGGTTGTGGCCTATTCAGAAAAGGGTGACGCTTTCAGTGCCAGCTCAACTAAAGGAGTCCAAACCTTTCCGCAGCCTAATAATTTAACTCTGGTACAAGCTACTCCTCATAATTTGACAATACAATGGATGCCGCCGAATGATACAACCATTCTTAGGTAAGTGCATTCGATTTCTATCTTTTAAATACTCAGGGCGTTCAAAAACTGCATTTCGTTATCGGGAGTCCAAATTATTCTACATAAGACTGTCCCGAACTGTTTTCGAACGTAGTTATTTACTGTAACATGATTTGAATTGTAATTTTTTGAATGTTTAATCCTATCTATAGACATCAAATAATGTACCGTACCGGGTGGTCCTCCCAATGGAACTTCACCGAACTCGTTGATTTCACCATTCCAAATCGTGTGTATAAAATCACAGTTGGGAATCTAAAACCAAAGACTCTGTACGGCTTCCGAATAAAAACCTGGTACAATGGAGACCCAAACCATGGCGCGTTTATATGGCCCAAAGACGGACAATTTGACATGGAGACATTAGCAGACAAACCAAGCCGTCCTGGAGAACCAGTTGCCCGAGGAATTGGGAAAGCTCTATACGAAGTATCTTGGGAAAAATCAGATGAAAATGGAGCCAGTGTTGAAATGTACAGTCTGGAGTATAAAGTGAATGCAAATAGTCAGCAGAAATTGGCAGAAAATGAGAATTTCAATATTAATGGCGATAATAGTTCACATTTGAGCTCAAGTCAGCATAATCGCAAGAAAAGGGAATGGGAAGAAGGGAAATCCTTAGAAGTGGCCGAGAAACTAATTTTTAACGAAGAGAATGTGAGTAAAAATATATTTGACATCGGACATTGGAAAGTTGCCTACAATGGGACGGAAACTCGGTGGCAGGTCAAGGATTTGAATTTAGACGCTTATTATTCCTTCCGCGTGAGGGCGAAAAATATCTACGGGTGGGGGGAATACAGTGCAGAGAGTAGCATTGTATCCCTAGCCGTTTTAACTATAGTTGCTGAGCCACAGAGTGCGGGGGTCATCATAGGAATGATTTTACTCACTTTTCTTATACTGGGAGGATTTGGACTACTTTTTATATACCGTAAGTTAATCTCATATTTATTTATGCTAAAATGTTTTGACATATAAAGTAGAATGTTTTCGCAAAATACTTACGTTGCTATTTAATTTTTTGTAGTATATCGCCGGAAGCAGAAGGAAAAGCCAGCCCTGCAAAATGGGATATCCTCCGAACGCCGAGAGGTTGAGTTGGCCACCCTCAGGGAACTACCCGGAGGCTCCTCCTTCATTCACCAAAGCAACATTTTATACGCTGCTGGACTCCAAGATCTGATTTTGGACTTGGACTTCGCTGGAGTCCCAAAAGTCAGTCGACATGACATCTCCCTCACGAAATTCCTTGGCAGTGGGGCCTTTGGAGATGTACATGAAGGAATAGCAGGAAACCTTACGAGTGACACATCCCTTATCCGGGTGGCTATTAAGGTATGAATTAAGAAATTCTTTAGACATCCATGAACATATTGCAATTTCACAATAATGTAATTATTCTTTAATATTTATTTTATGCAGACACTTCGGAAAGGAGCGACAAATGCCGAGAAAGTGGAATTTGTCCAAGAGGCAAAATTAATGACGCAATTTCGACACCCTCACATTTTACAATTGCTGGGTATTTGCGTGGACACGGATCCCTGTTGCCTCTTACTGGAACTGATGAGCGGGGGAGACTTGTTGTCATATCTGAGACAAAATCGACCAAATCTTGGATCGCCCATTTGCCTGACCCTTGTCGACCTTCTTCGAATGTGTGTGGATGTAGCCAAAGGGTGCGTCTACCTCGAGGAAATGCATTTCGTCCATAGAGACTTGGCCGCTCGCAATTGTTTAGTTAGAGTGAGTAACTCTGATTCAGAAGAATGTACCCGGGTTGTGAAAATCGGTGATTTTGGCTTAGCAAGAGATGTTTATAGAAATGATTACTACCGAAAAGAGGGAGAAGGACTTTTGCCTGGTAAGAATATCCATTTGGTCCCCACTGTCAGAGATTAGATTTTGTATTATATTACAAGAATTTCCTCAGCAAAAAATTCCAAAATTGTCAAATAAAATCTACTGTTGCTCTTATTTTAGTTCGCTGGATGGCTCCTGAGAGTTTGGTGGACGGGGTTTTTACAATTCAAACAGACGTGTGGGCATTTGGGGTCTTGCTCTGGGAAATTATGACTTTGGGACAACAACCCTACCCGGCCAGAACCAATTTAGACGTTCTCCATTACGTTAGGTCGGGAGGAAGATTACATCAGCCATCTCATTGTCCTGAATCATTGTAAGTTGAAATTTTTACAAACTATTTTGGGCATTTGTAGCGATTCCAAATATATTTGAATTTTAATCTATTCAATAATAATATTTAATTTGTGATTAGAACTCACTTGATGCTTCAATGCTGGGAATACAATCCAGACAATCGTCCCAGTTTCCGAGATTGTCTCTCCCAACTTCAAATAATTGTACAACATTACGAAGAAATTGGGGAAAGTTTTTCCGGAGAAGGTCTTCCAGTTTTCGAAGATAGTCCATGCAGATACTCCCACAACGCCACCGACCCCAACGGCAGTTTCTCCCAGAACGAAGATTCTGCGTTCCCTTTCGAATCTCCAAATGGGGAGTCTACCCAATACGGTGCGCACATTTCCCCTCATTTCCCAAAATATTTGGAAGTTCTCGGTGATTCTGGGGGCGAAACTTCTCCGACACCAACACCGCAATCTTATCCATCCTCGATCAACTCCACGCCAATAAAACAGAATCAAAACTTACGATCAGACACACACGAAGGATACGAAATCCCGTTGCCTAAAAAGCCTCCTCGGAATCCCATTCAGCACAATCACACGCCTTCTTCATCTACCTCGACTTCCGTGGCTACAGACTCGACAGAAGTGTACGGACTGCCTCCGCCAACTTATTGGAATACGGAAACCCTTCCCCTCGCTCAAAAGAACCAAAAACAGGAACCCAAAAATAGTCCCCCGCAGAGACACATCCCCTTAAATTCTAATAATAAAGTTTCAAATAATAAATTGGACGATGCTCATTCCCATTATCGGAACCTCCTGGCTTCCTCCACTTCAGAAGATGCGGATTTTGACCACGAGTTGGACGTGGAGCTCATGAGTGATCCAGAATTGTTCTTTTCTCCAAACTCTTCACGACCTTCAGTCATCCTTTCCTCTCCCAATAATTACGAGTACCAGAAAAATAGTTCAGATGATTTGGGGGAGGAGGATTACGATTGCACTCCCAATTCCCCCACGGAGTCATCCCCTTTTAATCACAATAGAATCATCTCAAATCCCAATTCAAAGGGGAATGCAAACCTTTGTGCTCACAATAGTCATCCATCAGCCGCACATCGCAATTACAACCACAACCACATAAATGTAAATTCAAAATCAGTGGACCTGCCCTGCCCACCCAATTTCCGCGATTACAATAATCATCACCCTATTCATCATCACTCTAGTAATAATGCCGTACGTTATGTCAACCAATATTTGCACAATCGATTTGGAGCCTACCCTCCCAATAGTCCTAGTAACAGTCGATCCTGTGTCAATCAATCGTATGCTACAAATTCTGCAGGCTGACCTCTATCCTCTTTCTACAATTAACTACAATATCAAAAGAATCACAAGAGTGTTACAATTATCCACTAATTATAGTTAATTACCTACCTAATGTACAACAATACTAATACTCTACTAATCAATGCAATGCATCATCATCACCTTCACAAGTTCACATTATTTAATAATTAAGATAGTACATATCTACCACCACATAGACGTAAGAGAAAAAACTACAAGTGCACTACACAGTACACACAAGTTCACTAATTTTGCTTACTATTCCGGTGCCTAAGTAAAAACTGATCCTCATTGTATTTCAATTATTGTCAGTCTAATATCTAATAGTAATTTACAATAGCTTATACTGTATTGAGTAAAATAATTTGGTGTGTGTAAAATTAGGGTCGGGAGCAATTCATTTCAGTTCTTTTTGGAAAAACAGGTTTTATTGATAAATTCCTGTAAGGAAATTCCAAATTATGATTTAATGTATTTTGCCCTTGTTCCTATTTCCAAAGTTTCGAGGTCCGACCCAATACATATCAAATAACAATAACCTTGCTCGATTTTTAGTCTACACTCTACACCTGGTATATTATTACATATTATATGTAATAGGTGGTAACTTAGTTGTTAATTATTATGCACAGAAAATATGTAATAGTTAATGTTTGTCAGATTATTATTATTATTATTACGTAATTATGATTGACAGTTTTTATATTGTATTATTGTACACATAGTACATTCCGTTTTGCAGCTATATTCCGTTGTTTTTAGAAGACTATTATGACTTCACACATCGTTCGGGTACAACACAACATAATATTATTTACCTTATCGTTAGTTTATTATAGTAGTCGCAGTTAGGAGGTTGAATAAATATTTTTCACATTCTCTTCCCAAATGAACCACAAAATATTTCTACCACGTTTAAGTCTGTATTGAATTACCGCTGATTTTGTGACAATTGTGAGAACGAAAATAAAGCTCGTAGTAAATTTTACAGTAACAGCGATAAATATTACTAATTATTATTGGAATATCCAATAATTTTAAATTTCGTATTTCATTATATTTAATATTACGTTAATATATTATTTGAAAGGGAAAAACAAAACGCGCAAAACTCGTTAAAATATTTTTGTACTATAGAAAGATATAATGGACAAAAAATCTTTACATTTATGCATTTAGACAACACTCGTCCTTTGAAAGGGGAATAAACTGAGTAGGCCGTTGTCAATTTAGTTAGGGAACAATAATCAATTTAAGTATTCATTTCAAATGTAAATAAAGTAATGATAACATTTATTCCAATCACACAAGTGACGTATCCTCATAATAATTACACATATTCAATAAAAAATGTTTGGCTTTGCATATATTGAAATATAGTACACTTAATTCTCGTAATATTGACTTAAATATATAGCTAAACTAAATCTTAATTGTACGTTTCAAAACAACTTAAAATTTCAGCCTTGTTTTTTGTAAGAAAATTTACAATTAAATTGTGAAGATTTTCTCTTCCATTTTTTATCATTTGACGTTTCATGTTCGTCCGAAAACCGTTTCTGGCCCCTTTTTCAACTCCTCTCGTTCCCACTCTCCGTGAACTGCAAAAACAGACATAAAACAATGCAAAATCTATTTTACAATCAGAGAAACATTTCAACTATAATTTAGTATATAATATAACGATTATAGAAATGAGATTAAGAAAATTTATTGGGCATATTTATGTAAGTACCCGCCATTCTGACTTCCATTGCTTGCTGGCCAAATATCCAAATTAACCGCTTTCCCTTCATGATTTGCTATTGCCATGAATTGTTCCAGGAAGTCTGGCTCAATAACATAGTCTGCAAAAAAGGGAACGTAATGAAAGTTGCCTTTTTGTCGTATTACTTCTAAAATTTGCATAAATATCATTTCTGCGGGAGGTGAAGGCCATTCCATTTGTAAAAGAGTCATTAAATGGCCAATACAACGATCATCAGTAGCTGTGGACATATCCAGCATTTCCTGTAGAGAATCAAACAAAAAATACTATACAATATCACTTCATAAAATGGCTTCAGGAAAAAAACGTCACTTTTTAATATTCTTACATGAAAACAGCGAATTAGGATATTGCACGCATAAGCAATGATTTCAGCCCGGTTTTCTGAGAGAAAATGGACTCTCCGTTGTGTAATGAATCCTCCTTTCTGGTCAGAACTGTACACGTGTTCATTGAAGAAGGTAAAGTCGTCTCTATCACCATTGTTAAACGAAAATGGACCTCCTAAGGAAGTTTTGCTATCGGGACTGGAAACATTTATTTCTTGTTGAAGTTCAGCAATGCTTTTTAGAACATATTCAGCCGCAACCTAAATACAATATCAAAAATTCGCAATAAAAATGAAAACTAGAACCTTAAAATTTAACTCTGAGCAGGGAATCTAATTCTAAATATAGTAAAAGAGCATAATATAAATTTGGTTTTTGAAGCTTAAATAGGTATTCATGTAATACCAAATATAGATTGTAAGTGATACAAGGCTTTAAGATAATTGTCCCACTTGAGTTCAACATCACAATTAAGCATAATATCTTATCCGTATACTAATTGCAATTGCAAAAATGTCAAGATTTACTTATTATTATACTACTTATTTAAGCATTATTTTTTACAGAATTCGCATTTTAGTGTTTCATGCAGTTCATGTACTATGGCATTTATTGGTGTTTTAATGTCGTATAATTACCTTGTAATTACTAGCGGAGCAATAGAGAGAAGCAATTTTTAAATTATTTTGGATGAGCGCAGTCTCGTGTAAATGTTGTCCAGTATAAGTTTGAAAATCAAGGTAAAATTCTTGGAAAACATTCCACTTCTCCAAATTCAGTGAATTCATTGAGCAAAGGATGGGGAAGAATTCTTTCTTGATAGCTTCGCCCGCTGGAGAATTTACCAACTGCCAGATTTTGGAAGCAGTCAAGAAATATTGCAAAACTTGGCTCTGATTTCCACCAATGGAGGAACAATTGGAAACAGTTGTGATTACAGGCAAATTGTGTTCAGCAATTACAGAGCGTTGGCGACGGGGAGTAAAGATCTCAACCAAAACCAATTTGGACTTTTCTCCTGGAATTAAAATAGAATGTCAGTATTTATTTAATACATGTAGACATTTAAAAAATGCTGCAGTTTTGTGCACAATGAATTTGCAAAACATTTCAAAAGCCCCTTACCAAATTTTTCGGACGAACAATTATTGATAAGCTCATGATATGCTACAATGCATCGTAGAAAGATAACGACCGTGATGTAACCTAATTCATTTTGACCGAGATTTCTTGAAGAATTAACTTTGAGGAGTCCTTGGTATATGGCTTCAACATTATTAGGACCAGAAGCTTGAGTAACAGTGCTAAAAAAGGGGGCACTATTCCAGGATACGATAATGCCTATTTGATCCACAATTGAATACAGCTTTCCCCACCTAAGAAAGGAGGCAAAAACGTAATTATATGGAGTAACATATTTGTGAAGATAATTAGTGCATTATTCTTACAGGTTTCTGTGATTACCTTTCTGAAGATTCCACTTTTTCATCAAGCCCTCCAACCAAAACGTAATATTCGACACATTGACTCAACAGTGAAAGCAAACGGGGGGAAGCGCCTAAATTTTTGCCTAATTTTAAAATTGAAGGAACCAACTCCACGACCAACAGTTTTCTGAAAGTTGAAAACGCATCCGACTCACAGGCAAGAAGAGTAAACAGTAAGTCCGCCTGCAAAAAAATTACAAGAAAGCAAAGTTATTACAAACACGATATCCAGTGTTTTTTTAGTTAACAAACAATTAAAAATTCAAAAACGTAGCGTTACCCCGTTTTGATTAACAGAGTCTGGATACAGCTGGACAAGAAGAAGGATGAATTGACATTTTTCGAACAAAACTGTAGTTGTTTCAGATCTTTGTAACAAAACTTCCCTTTGTGTATCTATAAACAAATTACCAACGATTGAACATCGAACTACTATTCCAATTTAAACTAACAATAAATAATTTAAATTTACAGAGAATAAGGGTGAGCAAACCTTTTGACAGATGATCAAATACGTTTTGCAAGAATAATTGATCTTCAGTTTCCTTGCCTTTTGTCATTTGAACAGTTCTGACAGCATTTGCTACTTCGCCAATTTCTTCTTTCAAATTCGCCGTAAACGAACTGAATCTTTTATAAAAATGAAAAACATTACATCCATTCTTTACTTAATGGTTTAAACAGCTTTAATTACCTATAATTAACTTACAAAGACTCGAAGCATTTTGCTGATCCTTCCACATTTCGCAGTCTTTTTTCAAGAAGGTAAGCGTGAAACTAGAAAGGCATAAAATAATTAGTTTGCATTAATAATACTTTACGAAGGTCCAGTAATGGAAAATGAGTAGTTTCTACATTTGTTTGTACATAAGAATTATAACTGAAAATCTCGATGGTAATATATAGTTAGCAGTAAATATTGAAATGTGAAAGTACCTGCAAATTAAAATTCTGGGGGAATAAGGATTTTCCGGTTAAAAGCCAGGATTTTGCTTCACAGGCATTAACATGTTCCGCCTCTTTTGACTCGTTAATAAAATAATTAGGCAACTCTCGTCCTCGAAATCCTGCTAAATGAAAAATGGAGTTTTATCATTAACTAAAATTAACAAGTAAAGCACAATCGTCTGTCTAAAAAATTTTAACATTTAAAGCTAAACACAAAACATGTTTGGTTGTTGGTCACAATCACGATCCCACAGTCAGTGCACTACAAATGTTCACTGTTCATCGTCGTTTAAAGTTTGGTTTACGGTTTAAGATTTATGAAGATTTAACTATTAAAAAGTCAAAAGTTACTACAAATCCAAAATTAATATTAATTATAAGTTCATACCTTTGGACATTGAAAAGTGGTGATTAACTAACTGGAGCACTAACTTCGGCTATTGTTAATTTCCAGTAATAAGGTAATAAAAGACAACAAAATTTTGAAACAAACTGGTATCAAAAATCAAAATTTTTGTTGATTTGCTGTAGACAGGTAATAACTTTCCAGTAAATACACCGCAAAAGAAAAACAAGTTTTCCAGCTTTACTTGAACTTTATCCGCACAAATGCTCCACGACAGGCTTTAGTCTGACGAACACCGTTACTTGCTGCATGAACAAAGCCTGGTTCAAATAGGAAATTTCTATCTTATTTATGTGCAATCAATCCTAAGCTCTATCAAAAGATATGTGACAGAGGGAAATTGTACACAAACAAAGAGGAATTTGGTAAAATAATTCTGTACACATAATTCTGTTTATTTTTTACTTTAATTTTGCAATTTATACCATTTATGCAGGTAACGTGGTAAAGATATAAATATAATATAAGTACTACTACGTATATAGACAAACATACATTTTAATTATGTGCACCCTGTGAAATACCGAAATAATAATTGAGTAATATTTAACTAACTTCAGGAAGAGACTCCCCAATGAATTGACCAAACAAATAGTTAATTTATAGTCTTACGAGGATCGTGTAAAGTCATTAATAACCACTGTATAATTACCACATTTAAAATTTACTAATCTGTTTTTAGTAAGGTGCGATTTTATTTTATTTTCAAGTTTATGATAATTTATGTAAAAATAGTTAACTAAACCATTGCAATGTATTACTGTGTCTCTCCCGTGGCAATCCTTAAATGTAAAGACAGTTAATGAATAAAATTTCATTATTCTTCAATATAAATTATATTTATTAAATCGCAGCATTCATTTGCCAAAAATTAAATGACACCATTAATTGAGCGTTTAATAAAGATTATCAAAGAATAGGAACTCTCAAATCGAATTTTATCATTTCATTAATTTCGCATTTCTTCGATTTTAGACAAATTAAATTAGAGCAGGAGGATTTAAGAATTAGGATTAGTTGAGTTGCTTTATTCAATATACGTGGTTAAACTAATTGCAAGCGCGACGAGTGAATTGAGCGGATGTACGTAGGCGGATGGATATCCTCAAAATAGCATTCAAACTTCAGTCAGAGGCAATAATAATATTAGGTTAAGCAAACAAGCAATAAAACCAAGAACTCTTCATCCAAAGTTCCTCTTTACTCTAGATTCGATAAGATCATCTTGCTAAACTGAACTTTTGGCTCTCGATAATATCAACATCAACTAGTGGGTATCTTGCAGAAATGAAAGTTTACAGTTTTTGCTTCGCTCCGAATCTAATCTGGAGCACCAGCATTGAACCAAACCAACATTATTAATAGGTCTGATTTAGAGAGTTGCCTGAGCATGGGTCACAAACAGAATCCTTGTTAATTTAGAGATAATCCATGCTCCGTTTTGTGGTAAAATATCAAAATGGTTACACATTGGACTTAGATATCACAACATATACCTAATTAAGGAGGGCATCCCCAAAATTTCGTTTTCAAAACATACACAGAAAACTCCATAATGTGCTAAATTCTAATATTTTTAGACGTTTTATCCGTTAAGAATACATTTGAACGAAAACCCAAAAAATATCGGTATCCACAAACACGGTGGAATAATTTCTACAGACACGCGGCACGCTGCATATATAAATAAACCGATCAAACGGATGTCTCTATGTATAGCCGTAATCAAATTTTTTAAAAATATTTCTCACTCAAATATATTGGAGACATTTATTACTAAATTCCCACAAAATCTCAAGTTGCTCCACGTTTGGGGTAAATTAAGATTCACATTTGAACTCCTTACATCAACCGCTTTCCAACGATACACCACCTGCCATATTATATGTTTCTACTTGAAAATAAGTGGGCGTGGCCAGAACTCCACGGGGGTGTGGCCCATTTTGTCCAATTTAACAGCAAAAACAAATTGAATATGTATCCGGCGATGCATAATAATAAATGCAAAGAACTTTAAAATACTTTTAGGCAATTTGGGGCACCGAAAAGAAACGGTGGCTTATATCCCCGCTCTGGTGCTCAAGTCCTCGTCGCTAACAGGGCAATAAACAGAAATTACTAATCCGCCCACACACCCCTCTATTTTTCAATACGTTCCTAATCGTACCGTATCGAGATATTGAGATTGAGACATTTGGATCGCATTACACGCTACACGATTCGCGTACCTTCTACATCTTCTATCCGATGATCTCTCGTTTTGCTATGCTTTTTTTGATAACTTAGCTGAGAAAGATTGCTGTAAGAATTCCAAATTCTCGCGTCATCAAGTCATTTACTAAGAAACAATTTGCCTGTTAAACTCTCATAAATTAACTCCTATAACCAATTTACATCCTATTTGTAAACACGTAACATACATAATATAGATATATGTAACTTGTTCTATTCGACTTTAATTTTTCCACTGAAAATTATGAAATATTTTGGGAACTATTTCTCATCCCTATTTTTGAAAAGAATCGTAGAATTAAATCAATATCGTAATACCATTTATTTCACTTTAAATATTAAATTAGTGGAATAAACAGAGGGATGCCTTTATTTATTTCAATTTACAATTCCTTTTTTCAAGAATTATTTCTCAAAAGGGAAATTAATTCATATCTGGGTAACCCAGCGGTGGAAAACTACACATTCTTTCTCGCAGAAAATAATTAGCATCTTGAAAAATGAAAATTAGCCACCTTTTGTGAAAATCTAGCCCCATACACATACCTCAGTGATGTTCGCGTAACTACACATGATATTAAACCAAAACACTGCATAGTTTGAGTGGGTGAGTGTAACGAAGGTTCATTAGACATTAGACACACCACAAACTCCTGTTTACATTACATAATTGATAGATTGTGGGACACTTGACTTGAGTAGGTAGTCTAAATATATCCATTTAGCATTACAACCATAGCATTATATTTATGTAACATCTATCCAACTTTACTCCACTAGTGGGAACACTAGAATCAGTATTAAAAATTCTATCAATCAAAAAACATTTCCCAAAATAGTGTTCAAAATACCATTATACAATGATACTAAGAGTGAGCGTTCTTTTAATTGTTTTTGGGACTTTATTTTTATCCGGAAACTGTAAACCGCCTCGTGTACCATGGTGGCAACTTAAAGTTGCAAAAAGTCAGGGGTATGTCATCGTTATATTTATTACTAATATTCTAAAAAATTATCATTATTTGTGAACAATATATTATGCGCAAATTCCGAGTTTATTCTTCAATAATTATTTTGAATTTTTTGTAAAAATGGTAAAATTACAATGTTTTTCTCTGGATAATAACTTATCTTACTAGTTTGCCATTTTTGCTATTTTATTCAGGTCAACCAAAAACTTTTGCAAAATATTTACTTTTAAATCCATTACCAATTTATCCTAAAATTTAACCATTTTTGGACAAAACAATCAAAACTAGATTACTAATTACTGCTGGCCTGAAAATGTTAATTCGCTTTACATTTAATTTAGACCAAATGCCTGCATCGTTGAAGAAGTTCCCGAACTGAATAAGAAATACTGGACAGAATGCAAATTCTGGCCAGTGCGAAAAGTTTGCGGACGAGAAACGTAACGTTTTTACATGCCAAACTATTTATCTATTATTTATTTACTTATCTATTACAATTTCTTTCTGCCTGAGAATATTGTGTATTTTTTACTTTCATTATTTTTACCTATTGTATATAAATAAGTAAATACCTAGTAGATAATTCAAAATTGTAACCAATTTTTTATGCAATTTAAGGCTCATTCGGTACGAATGTTGCGAAGGCTATCAACAGTTAGCAGGAGAAGAAGGCTGTACCGGAGGTACTACAAAAATTTTGAAAGAATTTAAATTATTCACTAATGTCTACAATGGCATTCATTTGCAAGCTTCGTTTCCTTACGCAAAATAATACATTCCGTATCCACAAAAATATATTAGTGTAATACTTCCATTTAAAAAAGAATAATTTTGTTAATTTAATTAATGTAATCATTCGATGAGGCTCACTTTTTGAATCGTGTAAACCCGGAGAAGAATAAAATAATTCTTTATAATCTGAAAATTTAACTTTATTTTGCAGTGAAGCCCTTGAAGAATGTCTTGGACACCGCAAGAGATTTGGGGGCCACTAAATTTGTGAAATATCTTGAGGACTCCGGGATTGCAGCAGAACTTGCTCAGGAAGGGACCTACACTTTGTTTGCTCCCTTTGACTCTGCATTCGATGGGAGCGCTGGAGCTATTGTCTCCATGAAAATTCTCTCATTTATGAGCCAAGGAGATAATCCTGTTCTGCGCTATCACATTTCTGAAAAGAAAATGCCTTCAAAGGACTTTACAGGAAACGTTGAGTTGGAATCCATGTATGAAAGGAGGAAACTCAGAATTAGCAAATATTCAACAGGGGTACGCAAAATTACAAATCCTTAAATTAATATTAATAATTACAACTCAATAATTACTTGATCATGATCATGCTACGATATTTTTCAAGATGGAGACAGTTAACTGTGTTCTAATTGCAAGAAAAGATCAGGAAGCGTCTAATGGTATTGTCCACATGATTGATAAACCCTTGGACCCTACTGTGTTCATGCCAAGAGATGTCGCACGTATTGTCGTTGAGGTGGGCCTTTCAATTTCACTAAAATTTAAAATGACCTAAATGTTAATTACGAATAATTAATTAATTAATTAATTAATTCTAAATTTATTGATAGGATGGACGATTTTCGCGAATGGCGCAAGCCATGGAGCGCTGCGATTTTATGAGTCGCTTACGGGATTCTGGAAAAACTTATACTATGCTGGCTCCTTCTGATGAAGCCTTTTTGAAAATCCCACCAGCGCGCTTTGAGAAAATGGTCGCCGATAAACCGGCGTGCACTGGTAGATAATTAATGCACAAATTCTACTTAATCTGGAGATTTAGATTATCGACTAATTTGTTTTAGATGTACATTTTTTAACATTTATCTAATAATTTTTGTAGCTCTTTTGGAAAATCATGTTGTTCCTCATGTTATGTGCCTCCCGGTAATCACGGAAGAGCACAAAGCTAGGACCATTGGACCAGGTCGCGTTGGGTTCGATTGTGACGAAAAGGGACACAGTGTGGAAAGCAAGAGACTCAACGGGGAACTCATCTTAGGGGACAATGGAGTCGTTTATATGCTTGATGATGTGTTGATTCCCGACAGAGGTTTTTCATTTTTAAATAAATCTCTTATGAATGCTCTGTTAATTCTAATTTTGGGATTACATTTTAATATTAATTAATATAACCTTTTGAAATGAAAGAGTGGTTTAAAGGTCAAAAAGTAATTTAGCTTCAAAATGCTGAAAAATTAAATTTTGTTTTCAGCCAGGACAATTCTTGAGCTTGCCGAATCTCGACATATGACAACTCTAGTGCAACTCATCCAAGTGGCTGGTCTTAAAGATCTTTTCAGTAATTTTGGAGATTATACCCTTTTTGCTCCAAGCGAAGCAGCACTTTATTGTAAGTATAGTTTATTAATATTTTCTAAATTGCTCTTTAGCCATTAATTTTTTAATAATTATCCAACTAATTAGAATGAGTACTTTTAAGAATTTCAAACATTTCCTAACTATTATTCTCTTTTATAGCTTTGGATGAAGGTTTGTTAGAAGAAGCAAAACGAAATCCTGATTTGGCCAGGAAATTAATCTTGTACCATGGAACACAAGGAAGAATTTTCAGTAACACCATAAAGCACAACCAGGTAAAAATTATTAACAACCATTTATTTATATAATGCATTTTAAATTTTAACAAATGGAATATTATATGGAATCAAAGAACTGTGTGCTTAATTGTTCTATTTTTTATTTTCGTTTAAGAATATCCTGTCTTTGGACGAAGAAAACAATCTGAGACTCGTCGTATACCGAAAGGCTTACGGAGTAGAGGATGCCATTATTGAGAAATCTGACATCGAAGGCATGAATGGTGTCATTCATATTATCAACAGAGTACTTTTCCCAGCTACTGAATCTGCGGGCGATATTTTAAGGAAGACTAGCAATTACACGTAAGAACCAAACCTATTTTAAATTTCAGTTTTATTTGGCTGCTGTTGGGAAAATTTATTTGTAAAAATTCAAAAATTCGTAGAAAAAAAATCCTATTTTCGCACACGAGGTTTACTTTTAGTAGAATGCATATTAAATATTAACATGACAATAAATCTGTTCCTTTTGAAATCAGGATGTTTTTGGAGGCGATGGAAACTGTGATGACGGCTGAGCCTCAGGCAATCGACCTACGCCGAGGCAAGGACACGTCTCATTACACATTCTTCGTTCCCAGCGATGAGGCTTTTAAAAGCATTGGAGCAGCAAGGCTCAGAAGAATGCAATCTGACACAACTTATCTGACTAAAGTAAATTAATGTTCATGAAATGCAAATACAAACTATTGTTTTCTTAAAATTGACATTTTATAAAGCATTATGACAGTCATTGCCTCACCTGTTTATTCTTAATATTGTTGTCTATCAATGAAAATTGCCAGAACCCAATATTTAACTTTGGTTTGGTTCCACCTCATTTTAATTTTAAATTGGATTCTTCATAGCATTCATTTGTAGATAACGAAAGTTTTTTTGAATATATTTTTCAGGTAATTAAAAACCACGTCTCAAGTTCAATGATGTCTTCGGGTTCCTTCCGTCCAAACTTGACTTATGATTTGCCCACAAGGCAAAATGCAGTCGGCGTTTCCTGCACGAATAAGGGGAAAATGAAGGTATGACAGTGACAGCATAATTTTGTATCTTAAAAGGCAATGCGCATTTAAATCAATATTTGACAATTTAATTTTGGATTTAATTCAGGTGAACGATGCTTCTGTTCTTAAGAAAGATATCGTCAGTGCCAATGGGATCATTCATATAATTGACAAGATCCTTCTTCCCGAAAATGACAACTAGTGCGCGGAATATATTAATTATTAATTAAGGCGTCAGTTTTATGCTTCAAAAATATCACTCTACTACACTACGTAATTAAATTTATCTGCTGTTGTTGTGTTGTGACTTAATACTTAAAGAAGCCTATATTATTATGCCTACTATATATTGAATTGGGGCAAAATGTATAGGTACTATTGAGAGGCTTCATTATATTATTAGGTTGTTGGAATGTCCATGCCTGCATGGGAACTGCCATTTACTCAAAACCTATCTGCTCTGCATCAGAAATGTTGTCAAATGTCAAATATTGAAATGTAAATATTTTTCTTATCGTTTTAACATTAAAATTGGGAAGATAAATAATATTAAATAATTTAAACACAAGTAGATATACGTTATTGCACATCAACATCAAATCTTCTGATAAAAATAGCACAATTAAACTTTTCTATTCTATATACATATTAGCAAACGTCCTATATCCTATTCCTAATCACATTTTGTCTTTCAAGATTTTACATAAATGCAAAAATACAAAGAAACTATTTTTTTAAAAGTGTCATATATCAAAGATACTGTTCCTCCTAATGCTCTATTAACAACGTAACTAAATAATTGATGATTGCATCGTAGAAATCCAAAATGCGTTCATATTTTATGGCTTCAATGGGACCAACGCGAATTCCATATCCTCTCAAGGCCTTTAACCTCCTTCGGTTTACATTATCCTGTTGCGAGCATTTCGACTTCATCTTTGCCAGGAGTTCATTCGAATCTTTCCAAGAAATGGCGAAACCAATTAGAACTGCTGTCAAAATCACAAAAGAAGTGACAGCCAGCATTACAAACATTACTAAGGTGTCCAAAGTGACCGCATCGTGTAGTCGGATGGAACAATATGTCATCAGGAGTAAAAATGACGAGAGAATTATCATGAAGAATGGTAGAAACATTGGGACGAAACTGGAATTGAAGATGTCATTCAATATCCACAGTCTGTTATACGCCAGAATTTGGTTGCTCAAGTCCCTCTCCTTGTATCTGTCATGTAATAAAATAAAAAGTACAGTTCATTCTTTTTTCCCAGTAAAAAATTAATTTAGTTTAATTATTATTATGAGACATTTATAATTTATGAATTATTTATTTACCTGACTTCATGAACAAAGTTGTAATTCCTGATGATGTAAATAACTAAGAATACAAGTGCAGTCGGCATGAAATAGCAGAGCATGACATTAAATCCCGTTTGGCAGCACAACAGCAAAAATCTTGCAAACGGATGACTACTTCGATCGGGAAACAAAAAGTAGGACACGACATGGTTCCCTCCATTTGTATTCAGTGTTATTGTTATTATAGTAAAAACAAGCAATGTGAAATAAGCAGGAATGATGAATTTTGACACAAAAGTCTCCAGTTTGCTTCCTTTCTGACCGTTCTCATCAGATTCCACAAGATTTCCTTTAGAAACAAAATACACATATAATTATTAGTTCAGTTTAATTGAAAAAAGAGTTTATTTAGAAAATTAACATTTAAAAATTAGAAAAGCTGCAAAAATCTAGTTAACGCAAGTTTCAATGCAATTAGTACGTAAAAAGATTAAAAAATTCGTCAAAAATAGCAAAAAATTCCAAAATTAAACTTAATTTAGGGATCTAAATAATAGAAAATTTCAGAAGGTCCTTTCATACCTTTTTTGTGTGCGAGATTTGATTGTAAACAATTGAGCATCATTGTCATTTCTTTCTGTCTCATTTGCAGGGTCAACAATTGTATTGTCGAAATTGCATAACCAATAACATATTGATAAATCATTACTGCCCTTTTTCCAAATTGATTGGTATTTTCCAATTCTGCTTTAAATTGAAATATTTCGTAGGCTAACAGCAGGAGATCGACCAGAGTAACAATTTTGATTAACTTTTGTGAATTTGAAAGGCAAAGCTTTTCTGACAAATTGTCCCAATAAAATGGCAACAATCCAAAATAATGTCCGATGTTCACATAGAGCCCAATCCAAGCAAAATTATTTTTCGTGGAGCTCGATGAATCTGAATCTTGTAATTTTACTTTATTTAAACAATTCGACAAGACCGATGAACATTTAAGGCTAAACATTTTCTACAAGTTAGCAAACAATCTGGTTAAGAATAATGTTTACTATATTATTATTTAAAAAGAAAATATTCGATTTTACGGGTAACAAAACATTTTCAAGAAAATTGTTCCTATTTTAACATACTGCAGTTACGATAATTCCCCGCTATTTTCACGATGTTATGCTCCATTCCCCTCCTATTTTATAATATAGCAGAGAATTAAATCGATTATTTCATTTGGAGTAAAGAGGCGTACCCAATCATTTTACCACTTAACTAAAATCATTATTATAGGGTACTGCAAGATACCCGTAACCCGGATACTTAGGTCACCCACCTATTCCTCTGCTAAATATTATAGTATTATTACCTAAATTATTTGTATTTGTAAAGTACACATGAAAATGCTTATCAAAAAATAAACCATCGTTACTAAACTGGTCCCCATTTCAAATATTCGTAATTCTTTCCGACCCGGGTGTCTAAATTTTGGCTGTCTTGTATCCGGGTTCGGGTTCTGAATCGCTGGCACTACTCTACTCATCAAGTTATCAGAAATACTACTATGTATACATATTATCTTGTCTTAATTAAATCTCACACAACTGCTTATTATGCCACTGATCCATGATTTAATTTATATTTAAAATTGATTCTAGTTACAATATCATACTTAAGAAGTACCCTTGATTACCATTCCTTTTAAACTTTTAATTATATAGCAAAGCCCAGATATTGTCTATTGTATTGTCAGTTGTCGGTGTCAGTGCTAGTGTAAATCGTGTTACCTTCATTTTAATGATTAATTACTTAGATTTTAAATAACGTGTATCTAAAAAATGAAATATTGCATTCTTGCATTGTATTCCGCGTTTAAAGGATTTTTGGGCACCAATAATAGCAAAACTAATACTGTATCTGCCGTGCCGATACAGAAAAAGAGAAATATAACGAGATGAATATGAGATGAGAAAGTATCCGGGGTGTAGAATTTGACACACTTAACAATAGTGAATAGTTAGGCAGGACAAATATTATATTATTTTAATAATTACCCGCTTACTTTTTTCTGAGTTCCCAAATATTATATCCCTGGAAACACAATCATAATAGAATATCGTGAGTGAATATCAAAAACCAAATTATAAAACTATTCTATGGAGAATCGTGGATGGAAACAATTTTCAATGCAACATCATGGATTACTAAAATCCTGCTGAAAGTTATTGGTAGTCTTTTGAGCATTCTACTACAAGCATTTTAGCGATTTCTACTGTTTACGATGACTATCAGCACAAAAGCTAAATCAGACGCATCAGACGAAGAAAAGGGTCAAAAATGGGCATGTCACTGCGAGGGAGTTGAGTTTCGCGTCTGCCTCTTCAATTTAAAACAATTTCTATCTTGGACCATCTGGTCAACTATTTTCTACAGGATATGGCAATATCGACGCCGTAATTTGTCACTTACCGTATTCCAATTATTAATCCCCCCGTTACTTGTCCTCTTTTGGATTGGAATTCATTCTACTCTCTTTACGCACAGCAATCATGTAAAGACCTGGACAAAATACGGCGCCCTGACAGAACTGGTTGTTACCAAGTTTTCTTAATTACATTTCATAAACTGAACTGATTGAGCTACAAATAATATTATAATTAATTATCATCATGAAAGTAAGTTAACGATAAAAATTTATCAGGAGCTTCTGGAAACCGTATGCGGTAAACCATGTGATACATCGCAAACAAAATACATCCTTTATTTCCCGGAATCAGATTTCAATAATAAAATCATTGGGGAATTGGAAAGTTCTCTAGGACCATTTAATATAAGTAAGATAAAAATTAGTTATCAAAAATCATCGGTGTAGCCTTTGCCCCAATTAATTAATCAATTAATCCAATAAAACGTTTTGGCGGTAAGTATAAAAGTAATAATTTTAGTTTATTTGAACGACTAGAGTTTTTACCAGCTGGAAACGAAAAGGATCTCCTAAAGTATGCTGTTCTTCATCATCTTGTTGACAAACCACAACTTTATATCGGGGGAATTCATTTTCACGATGACGGAAAAACGCAAGTCAATAAACCGCCAATCCAGTTACAAGCTACGATTCGAATGGCCAACAAAATTCCGTACGAAGTTACTCCGATGTCAACTTTCGATTATTCCATAAACCAGCGTAAATAAGACGAATTTATGACATTTACTGTTTACATGTTATAATATTGCGGAATAACTAATAAGTTGTATTGTAAATTGTAAATATGTATAATAATTATAGTATTTTGAATACCTTTAGCCAAGAATTATTACCAATTCATGGGATTGCAACTTGGTCTATTCAGAGCTTACGAAAAAGTCATCAGATCTTCTCCAGGACTATCAGGATCATTGATAAATCCATTTCAGGTAATAGAAAGTGTATATAAGTTTTATTATTTTCAAAACATTTTAAATTCAAGTGACTTTTGATATTTTAAGATACAAATTGAATCGTATCCCTTACCACCTCATACGGAGTATAAACGTATTGATGGACATTCTTGCAACACTGAATTGATTATTCAACTAATTTTTGTTCTTGGAATGATTCCCACCGTATTTTCCATAATTCGAGGGCCAGTATATGATAAAGAAAGTGGATTTAAGGTAATAGAAACCCAAAAACGATGGTGCATGTGCGGAAAATAGGTCTATTTAATGTACAATGAACAATTCTTCCTTTTATAGCTTTATTTAAGATTAATGGGGTTCCCCCGTTGGGCCTACTGGATGTCGTGGATTTTAAACGATGTTATTATCCAGATAATCGTCGTCAGCTTTCAAATCATGCTTCTGTTTCTTCAACTTGACGAAAGAATAGGAAAAATTGTAAAACAGGGAGATTTTGCTGTCTGGTTTGCTTTGATCTTCATGTATTCCTTGTCTTCCATTTGTTTTTTGGCTTTCATCGCATCTTTCTTTAAAAGAGGTAATGAGGTAGCTATTATTAACTTGTTATTGTTAATATGTGCCTATGTACGTAATAGAAATGTGAATACTAGATTATTTTATCCAGGAATAATGGGATCCTATGTTGGTGCAACGATTTGGCTTCTCACGTTCTATTTTCTGGATTTGTACGGACCCACGTACGTGATTTCCCTGGGAAGGGTGGCAAAATTGTCCATGTGTTTAGTTCCCAATGGAGCTCTTATATGGGCCCTGACACTATTGACATCGGACAGTAATACGCTTTTTTTTCTAACGATTACAAATTCACTTTTTTCTAGAAAGTCCAGGTTATACTAGGTTATATTTTTGAAATTCCAGGTTCCGGTACCAGTTTAATGGACTTAGTGCATCCCCTTGATACTGGCGAAGTTTCCTTGTTTCTCGTTTTAGTTATGCTCGGATGCGACTGTATTTTATATTTCGTTCTCACATTGTACAGTGATAACATTCACCCTGGAGATCATGAATCTCGTCAGCCATGGAATTATTTCTTTCAGGTTTTATCAACAGTTATCATTCATTATGGGGGTTTAATGTTAAAGAACTTTATTGAGAAAGTGAACAATTAAAATATATACTTTTTCCTAATTTAATTTTGCTAAACTAGGGGGTCCGGTGTACATGCCGTGAAAGAAAATCAAAACACAGGAAGCAATCTGTTCTGGACAACTTGGAAAAGGCGTTTGGACAAGCACGTTTGGAAGGTGGACCTCGTTTCCATATTTCGGAAAGTGTCGTCGAGTTCCAGGATATCACAAAAAAATTTCGGGGGCGAACAGTAGCTGTGAAAGATGTCAACATGAGGATTTTTGATTCACAGTGCACAGTAATTTTAGGACACCATGGAAGTGGGAAAAGCACATTGTTCAGACTTCTTTGCGGTTGAACCACTTTTATCAACATATAAATTAACATTGGACTACAAATTTTTGCGGTTGATATTTCCATATGAATTATTCTTTATTTTATTTTTGGAACTGTCGATTTTTAGGGGAATATTATCCGAGCTCTGGAACTGTTTTCATTAAGCATGAAGATATTCGCCGAAATCCTGTAGCAGTTCAGCAGAATTTAAGTATTTGTCTTGCAAAGGATTTATTGTCCGCAGCACATACTGTTATGGATCATATGCTCCTTGTTGGAAGGGTATAGTGCTTCAGTCAATTATGAAGTAAATTTGAAATATCTGTGTCAAGAGACTAAAGATTTTCTTTGAATATTTTAGCTAAAAGGATTAGAATACTCCACTTCCATGGAAAAGGCAAAGAATCTTCTTGAACAATTCGAGTTGGAAAATCATGCAAATTATCTTCCGGACGAGTTAGTGAATTATGAAAGAAGAAGATTATGCATTGCTATGTCCCTTATGGGCGAAAATAATGTAAGGAATTAATTATTCAACAATTAATATAGTAGTTTAGTCGCAAAAACGAAAGAATTTTCTGGAAACCCGCAATACTTTTACGTGATTTTAGATTATACTTCTGGATGACCCAACGGTTGGATTGGATGAAGCAATGAAGCGTCAAATCTGGGATATATTACTTGTAAGAACAAAATTTCTTTCAAAATGTATTCACTAAAAGTTTTTGAATAATTTTTGCGTTTTTCAATGTGTAGAAACTGCGCAGACAGAAAACTATAATAGCAGTGACATCAGATATTGACGAAGCCCACTATTTAGGGGATAGGATAGCAATCATGTCCAAAGGACGAATTGTGGCGGCTGGAAGTCCTCAAATGCTTCAGAAACTTTTTGGTATCATTTGAAAAGTTAAAATTTGTAGAAAAGTGTCGATGTTTTTGCAAATTTTAGCATTTTGTTGTATTTGAAAAATATTTTAGCTACTGGTTACCACCTCCACTTGAATATCCAGCCAACAGCTAACCGGGCTAATATTATTGACTTTATAACAGACAGCATACACAACGTTGACGTTGTGACGAATAGATCGCGTCGAATTAGCAGAGGAGTGGCAATGATGATGTGCTTAGTAGACACTGAAAGTCAGCAATTAATCGTCAATAGTTTTAAAGACAAAAAAATGGAATTCCAATTCCCGTTTGACGACCCCCATGATGAACACAACTTGGTTTGCGATATTTCCGGTCGCTATTTGGAATCTGAAAGCGTTTTTGGAAACGTCGTCGACGGGATCGAGGAAGTTGTAGATGAACAAGGGGACACCGAGTTAGAAAATCCTTTACAAATGGTCGTACAACTCCGAATTGCCGAAGGATCCAATTTCACAGGACTATTTTCGAAACTGGAGGATGACGGCATCTGTACGAGATTGGGGATTGTGGAACATAAACTGAAATTGAACGATTTGGAAACTGCGTTCGAAATGCAAGTATTTTATAGACAAACCTCAGTCAGATATAGCAAACCCTTTCGGGTTTCGGGTTTGCCCATTTTAGCATTAAATGCTGAATTTAACTTTTAACAGTTCCAGTAGTTCTTTTGCTTGAGGTTTGGCCAGAATTTGGCTCTATTTTATCCATTTTAATTATATAGAATAAATATTCTACATAATTAAAATTAGATCTTTTTAATTTACACTGCTTTTTTTGGAAATTTTAATGATTTTTAAAACAAATAGGATTGACAGTCACAACGACTCTGAAGAATTGAACGAACTTTTATATGAAACCCATTTGGGATCCGAAAGCGTCATTAGTTTAAAGAAAACTGAAATGTTTCCCCAAACTGGGATTACGTTTCACATGCAACAAATGCGAGGATTGCTGATGAAAAGATTTTGGTGGATGGGGGGTCATTGGCTTTACGTTTTTATGGTTCAGATGTTTGTCCCCGTACTTTTGCTACTCATTACAATACAGTCCACGGATTTACTCTACGGAAGTTCTCCTGGAATTGTGGAAATTAGCTACAATATGAAAGAAATGTTCCCGAAGACAAAAGTTATTTACAAACTGGAGAATCCTTCAGCTAATGTAACTTTACTTTTATTTTAATTTATTGACACACCTAATATATTTACGCAAATTATAACCTTATTGCCACTTTAGCAGCTCATTTGCTTGCTGCTTGTCTATATTTAGCTGCGATTTGCAGATCATGCACTTTTTATTGCTTTCTTGTATTTTCAGGCTAAGAGCTTCCTTAATATATTCAAAAAGGAATTAATCACCCACTTAGGATATGCTGCTACACTTGACATTGGAAATGATGATTTCCAAAAATTTCTTAGTAAAGGATCCCAAGATGAAGATACTGTTAAAACCAATTTTGCAAAATATTCTCTGGGTATGAAAATCAACGGCGATGTTATAACTGCGCTATTTTCCCCAATGGGATTTCACACCGGACCAATGTCCCTTGGTCTAGTTTTGAATTCAACACTGAAGTATACTTTTCCTGGCCTGGGATACAATATTCATTTTAATAGTCTACCTTTTGAAACTACGAAACAGGTGCTTAATTAATTTTTCCCATTTTTAAATCTCAGTAATTGCCAATTTATGTTGATTATAAGTAAAAATAATTATTTTTTGAACTTTTAGAAACTTTTGAAGTTTTACGGAAACAAAGGTGTTCCTTATGATGTCGACCCCGAAGTGTCTTATGCCATTATGCTTGGTTTTGGATTCTTTATCTTTGTATCTAACTTTGTAACTCAGCCCCTTGCTGAAAGACTAACCAAGGTAAAAAGTTTTACTGAACGTTTGCTTTTGATTGAATTAAAAAAAGAATTTTGTCATGAAAAATAAAAAAAAATGTGTTTATTTAGCTAAAAGGACTTCAAATGAATACCTCAGTCGGATTTTTCAAATACTGGCTATCGTTTTTAATTATCGACTTTACATTAAGCCTCATTCTTGGTGGAATTTTATTATGCTGTCTTTTATTTAGTCCAAAATATTATGCGTTCAGAGATCTGGGTTTCGCAAGTATATAATCTGCTCAATTACCCTTTAATATTTTGAATTGTTTCTCACTCCTTGCTAATTGCCAATAATTTTTAATCATTATTTTTGCTTATTTAACTTTTCAGAACACTTCATGGCGTACTGGTCGTTGTCAAGCTACACATCCATTTTGCTTTCTTATATTTTTAGTTTTTACTTCCGACGAGCAAAAACGGGCTACTATGCCATGTTATCAGTAAACCAATGCGCAGGTATTAAAAAAATTAAATCATAACCCTTTGAATATTTAACGACATTTTTAATTATTCTTCATTTCCATAGGTCTTTTTACGTTTGTTTTGTCTCGAACAATAAGTACCTCAGTGGGACAACGCCTTTCTCGCTTAGCATTTCGCCTTTTTCAGCCTTACAATGTGCCTGCTGGATTTTGTTCTTTGTTATTACAAGCCGTTGAAAATTCTGCCTGCGATCTCTTGTCTTCGGAAGTTAAAGATGTCCTTTGTAATGGAAACAAATTGTATCAAAATGAAATCAATCGTTTAGATCAAAGTTGTTGTGGTAAGTTACACAAGTTATCAATTGCATTTAAACATCAATAATTAAATAATTACACTTTAAAAATAATAATAAATGAATTTTTGTTCATATTACAGAAAAGATTTGTCGTCGAAAGGGATACTGTAAAGATACTACGGAGTATTTTGATTGGTCACACTTTGAACAAGAGAAAATGGATCAAAAATTTACGTTTGATTACGTTTCACTTTTTTCTCACGCCATCCTTCTCACATTCGCCCTTATTATCATCGAAAAAGGTGTAACGAAAAGTCTGTTCAAGAAAACGTATCACCATAGACATTCTAAGAAGTCTCTGAAGGTGAATGCAACAGACTTATCTGCTGAAGAAGAAACGAAAAATGTTCACCAATTGCTACAGCTCAGTAAAAATATTATTTTCTTTCTTATATGATAAAATTTCAATTACTGTGAGTAGTAATTCCAAAATATAATTTAAATTTGATTACATATTTTGTTACAGGGCCTGAGGAACGAAATAGACTATTCATCATGAAAGATATTTGCAAAATTACGCGAAAAAAAGAATGCCTGGCTAACTTAAACTTAGTTGCTGAGCCTGGGAAGCTCCTGGCCATTTGTGGACCAAGCAGTTCGGGAAAGTCGATTGTATTTAACATTTTGGCAAGATTAATTCGGACAAATAATGGAAACGTGTACTATAATGGACAATCTTTAGTTTCTTGGAATTATTCAAACGTAATCACATAATTTTTCATAAAATCCTACAAAAATTTATAAATCTGTTGCTGGTTCGTTCACGTTTAAGCATTTAAATTTCATACTTTGAAATCATATTCACAAGTATCGTAATATTTACAGCTTTTACGGAAAATTGGCTTTTGTCCTAACATAGATATCACTCTAAGGAAATTATCTGGGCTTCAAATGCTCAAATTATTTGGAAGATTGAGAGGAATTCCTGAATCTGAGTTAAATACTCATGTAAATCAATGGCTTCGATGTTTAGGTAGATATTTAATTGTAACTAACAAAATTTTAATATTAAAATACTGTTCTCCAAAACAAAATGTAATAATATTCTTTTATTTTTCAGAATTGAAAAAGAGAGCTCGTCAACATTGCGAATTGTATCCGAACAGTATGAAGAGAAAGCTGGCATTTGCTGTAGCGGCCATTGGGGATCCAAATGTCATTATTCTTGATAATCCATTCAAAGATGTTAACCCAGAGAGCCGAAGCCAGCTTCAGAATGTAATTCAGGATCTGCTTTCATTTGACAGGATTGTAATTCTCACAACAGACGAGTAAGAATGAATTAATGTCTCCTTTAACTTTTATTAATTCCATATTTGTAAGTTTTAATTTTTAATTAATCTTTTGAAATGTTTTAGTATCAGAGACATTAAAGACTTTAACAACAAGACTGCTTTCCTGGTGAATGGGAAGATCGAATGTGTAATATCTCCCGAATTAACTCAGGAGGACTTATTGAAAGGCTTTACTTTGGTTATAAAATTACGAATTCATCCTGAGGATGTCACCTTCGATAATTACGCGCAGTTGAAAACGAGGATTCTGAAAGATCTGCCGGATTCCTATATGGTGGAAGAACTACAGGTAAATAATTATTTATCATGTGAATAGCTGAAGAATTTCCATTTTTGTATTTTACATTGACTGGGGTCTGCCTGTATTTGACTGGGATCTACATATAAGCCTTTGAAAACTGTTAATTCTACTACAGAATGTATATAAGTATCATATTGAAGACAAGGACTACAAATGGTCAACATTGTTCACCCTTCTGGAAAATATCAAGAGCGAGTTCAAAAGTATTGTCGAAGAGTACACCATAAGGGAGACCATTTTGGATGATGTATATAACGCCTACGCTATCAAACAAAGATATTTCAAAAGAACTCCACAAACTTTGGATGTGTTTTGTACGACGTATTGTTGATTTATTAATAAAGGGTCAACTACTAAGTGAACAAGATAACCTTTATAACTAAATCAAATTCTTAAAATTCTTTCCACAACTATTGTCTTGTTGGTTCCTCTGTCAGTCTAGATTATTTTGTAAAATATAGCTGTAAGTTGGCCATATACAATATAGGTACTGCCTAACTTGGAACTCTTGCCAGATAATCTCATGCAAAAACTATTGCAAAATTATCAACCCAGTGCAAAAGCAGACACACCTATATGGGATTTTGTATACATTTTGTTGCAAACTGTCAATAGTTGTAATAATTTGCATTGGTTTATTTTTAGTTGTATTAGTTAGCTATTTGGTGGTAAATGACTACATGATTTTGCACTATAACGCATATCGATTATCGATATCACCAATAATCCCTAATCACTTTAACCAATTGACATTGACTTTGACAAGACAATAATGTATATCGATAAGGAACCTTTAACAAATCAATTCAGTTCTGATTAGTTTTGTATGTATTTGTATATTTCTCTTTTTACTGTATTGTATTACGTATTGTAATGTACAAATAATAATTAATTCCTGTAAGTTTTCTGGACAAGTTAGGCTCACTTAACTGCGCTCTCCTCTGAAAGTGCAACGTTGGAGCAGATCAGATTTTATTTATTTATTTCAAAATCAAAATGGCGAATTTAAAACTCCTTTTTTTCGTCTTGATGAGCACCACTGTGTGTTTGGCTCAAGTGTTACCTGAAAGAGAGGAAGTTTACAGAGTAATTGGAGAATTCTTCCAAGATTTGCGTGAGAAACAGGCCGCAGGGTGGGAGGAAGAACGGCAAGGGGGAGAGGACGTGTTAGTCACAATAAAAAATGGAACTTTGAGGGGAAGTTCTCTGGTTATGAATCCGAATAATACTACCAGCAAAACAATGTATTCCTATAGAAAAATCCCATTTGCGGAAGCTCCCGTTGGTGAATTGCGATTTGAGGTAAAATGTCACAATTATTAGCTTCTTCTTTTAGAAATACAGATCTATAGTCTTAATCTTGGAATATATAATATGCATGATTTTATTTACTCTCTATTTTACAGCCACCTCGACCTTATCTGAAAGGATTTGAGGGTAAAATTTACGATGCCACTAAACCTTCACCAGCTTGCGCTCAGTTTCTCACCCATATCCAACCAGCCCAAGAAAATTGTCTCTTTCTTAATGTCCATACTAATAGGGTTAGTCCCATGTGTATTAATTATCATTACTTAAATTGATTCACAGTTTGTTAATTTTTCGGTGACTAAATTAAGTCCTAATATATTAACATGGTTTTTTTCTGTTTAAATAGCCAGCAAATGCACCAGATAATACTACGTTGCGTCCCGTTATGGTATTCCTCCACGGAGGTACAAATTTCATAATAATTCATACCGTTCAAATGTTATTTTATAATCGTTTGTTTATGTATTCTTAAAGAAATACTAAAATTGCTCAAGCATTACTCAACTATTATTCAAATTCCTCTTATGACATTCACTATACTTCAAATAACTATGCAAATATTTCTATACAGGTGCATTTATTTTGGGAGAGACATCTGTGTACACCGGAAGACGATTGCTAAACGAAGATATCATTGTTGTGGTCCCTGCATACCGACTTAGCGTTTTTGGTAACTATAATTGGCATGTACATAATAAATAATCCTTATTAAATATATTCTACAACTTGTTTCAATAGTGTATCTAATTATTTATGATTGAAGGATTTCTGTCAACGGGGGATTCTGTCGTTCCGGGAAATATGGCCTTGAAGGATGTAGTTCAAGCTTTGAGATGGATTCAAGAAAATATTGCTGCTTTTGGAGGAGACCCAAATCAAGTAACACTTTCTGGCGAAAGTGCTGGCTCTGCCTTGGCATCCTACGTTTATCTGTCGCCCCTTGCTAAAGGTAATGGATTAATTATCATTGACTTACATAATAACAATTTACTAGTCAAAGTAAGCCTTATCAAACAGGTGCAGATTAGAATAACAAGTTCAATTCGTTCCATTAATTTTTATATAATTTATATATCATGGAAAGCTCAAAAGTTACTTTGATATTGTGCCCTTATCAATCAGCTCCATAATAACATTCCTCGTATTCAATTCAATGCTAGGTTTTAATTGATAACCTCACATTTATTTTTGCGCATTATCTAAATCAAATCTTTATTTGTAAATGTCAAATCGTTGAATATAAATAAATACATATAAACTGAATATTTTTTAAAACTTTTCCTCCGCAATGAGCTAATAATTAGACATGGACAGACGGACAGGACATGCTGTTTGTATAAGTAGCTTTGTGGCTACTTAATAATCACTACTCGCTGTTATTACATTGTTTTTAATTATATTTACTTTAGTAATGCAGGAATTCCAATGATGAATAAAAACAGTTAATTTTTCTACTTTGACTACAGGTCTCTTCCACAAGGTGTTCCTTATGTCCGGTGTTGCTAATTCTGAGTGGGCTATTGATAGAAATCCTCGTCTTGCTGCCAATTTACTTGCAGAAGCTGTAAACTGTCCTTCAGATTCAACTGTTGAGATGGTAAAATGTCTGAAAACGATAGATGCTACAGAATTGTCAAGAGTTGGCGTGCAAAATCTTGTAGGTTGATGCTTTCTCTTGATTTTTTATACAATTTTATAGATTTTTTGACGATTCATTAGGGTAATAACCGCGTCAATGTATTTATTTAAAATATCTTGGAAAATATATATCGAAATTATGAGCAGATCATTTGAAGTTTCTTTTTTTCAAGGTGGACAGGTTGATTACTTCTTTCCGAATTGAGTTGCCAGGAATCGTCCCCGTTATCGAGCCAGATGCTCCAGGTGCATTTTTAACAGAAGATCCACTTAAAATACTGCAAGAAAACGACATCCCTGATGTGCCCGTTTTGATGGGATCTGTTCAACATGAAGGTAATTATTGTTTCCACATTTCGACTGTAAAAACAGTTTTTATAGAAGTGATGAAATAATTTAATTTATATCTTTTTAGGGGTTCTTCCTATGGCAATTGCTATTTACCTTGTAGGACAACCTTGGGGTTTGATTTTCGACAAGCACTGGCTACACCACGATATGATTTCCCAATTAATGAGCGTCTATGGAGTAGATGACAGCGCAAACGGTGGAACTTTGTCGCAGACTGTGGCCCTAGCTTTCTTCCCCGATAATCCAAGAAATGATTTTGATGATATGGCCGAAGGGACACTAGATGTAAGACTTTAACTTGCCAATCCTGGGCAAATATCAAACAAATGAATTACTAAAGTGGTAATTCTAAGCATTTTGCATACATGGGCACAATTATAAAGGATAAAAAGAAATGTATTATGCTTAGCAATTAAAATTGTAAATCTCACAATTTTTGCAATCAGTATTTATTTAGTGCCATGCTATATAGTTAAATTGTAATGGTAAGTCAATTACCTTAAGTATTTAATATCGGTAGGTGAATATGTGAACAAATTCACAATTTTTAAAGTAAAAGACAGGATTACAACGACTGGGGTTTACCTAACATGCTATTTTTTGGACAATTTACCATTTTATGCTTGACTCTGACTGGTATGTCATACTATTTGTAAAATTATGAATGTTCCTTGATTTATTTCCAGATGTTAAGCGTGGCATTCATGAAAGCTCCAATATTGAGAAAAGCATCCATTTTGACTGAAAGGAATACAGAAAAAGTTTATATTTATTCTTTTGAACATTATGGCGGAAATAGCATTTGGAATGCCATATGTCCACTTCTGCAAATACTATTTCGTGGAAAAGCTGTTGAATTTAAAACAGGTACCAATGTATAAGCAATTTATGAACATTTATAAAATGTAACAATAAATACTAATGTGTGGAAAATATTTTTACGATCCTTTGCCAATTTATAGTATAATTTATGGAATTATTTTATAAGCGAAATATTGAATTATTCTTAAAATCGCTTTGCAAATCTGCAGGTGTGATTCACGGAGACGATTTGCAGTACATGTTTTTAACGCCCGTGATTTTTAGTGAAGACGATAAAAAAGTATCACGGTTCTATACTAAAATCGCTGCAAACTTTGTTATGCACGGGTAAGTTTGAATTTCAAATGAGTAATAACCGATTATTAGTACTAATGTACTAAATAATTTACTAATTTGTAATTTGTTTTGCAAATAGAAAACCAAGTCATGACGAAACTGACGGTATTCCAAATTGGCCTGCCTATGAATTGGACACTCGAAATTATATGACAATTAATAGTACACCAACGGTCATGGTAGATTATTCCTCTTCCTGGAGACAGGGTGTTCCAACTGAAAAAAAATCATGCCGTCTTCCTATAGGATAGAATGGAATTTTTTATTGAATTGACTTGTTCTACATTCTACACTAATTCCTAACTCATTACCAACACCAACGACACGATACGATACGATTAGCACCATTTTCTTTAATTTGCTAATAAATTAAATTTAAATAAAGAATACTGTTTAATTTGTATATTTTTAATTGATTAAATATATGCAGTTACTGCAATTGCCAGTTACTATTTATCTGAAATTATTGTAGTTCCCCAAAACTATTTCCATGTTCTGTTTCTGTTGCTATTACTCTGACAATTTAAACTTAATTAGTAAAACCGGTTCAACATTATGAATGAATGCAAAATGTGCCTAAGAAAAAGCGTGAAGCTATTATCCTAAAGCTAAACTTAGTTATTTATACTCATCGATGCAGTTAAAAATTTTAACTTTTCAAATTGATCCTTATTGAATATCTTAAGCACATTCTTCGCGATTCGCGATGATTTCGATTATTTAAAAATCATAGGAATGCATATGCATGCATACAAATACTGTCGGAATACAGCCCGGGTCGTCTAATTCCTCCTAATCTATACTTAATTTGATGGGAGGAACTATAATGTACTCTGGGAGGGAGGCATTTTAGTTATTCATACAGTAAATACCAAAGGGACCCGAAAGCTAACAAATGTTATTGCAGCTTAAATCCAAATTCATAGGTTACGTTGATAATTAATTTGATTTGGTTTCTATTTTACCTGCAACATCCTGTGAGAAATAAAATGACTAATTATAG
>JAQFYC010000674.1:0-49523 GCA_034694165.1 Tomocerus mixtus
TTTGTGTTCTGTAAGCTTGTCGTGTCAAAATATATATTGTTAACGTTCACTTATCCTTAATGTACATACACTATACACTATATAAATATAAAATCACATTATCACACCTTATTAGGGATTATACAGATATTACGTATTCAAAAGTAATGACATACTTCTTAACAGTATCCGTTATCATTCCCGAAATCCCGTAGAAATAATTAATATACCGATTTACGTAATATCTGGATGGTCCCTTACCTGGAGCTGCGGCGGGGCAACACACTTACTTAATGCATAACAAAAATATTTGCGTGGGAATTACTTTAGTTTAATAACTGGGAATTTGAATTATGGTTTCCTCTTCCTATGACATAACATTTCCTCCTTTTTGTAAATACATATTTCCTGGGTCCGCATTTTAAGTCATTTGCTTTTTATGGGTTATGTACGAATATGTATAAAGGAATATTTATAAAGCAAAAATTACCCCTTGAAAATTGTCCCTTACACAAACTTTTTTATGGTAATAGCGTCCGTGACCTTTGGGATAAAAAATAATTCGAAAACCCAGACGATAACAAAACTTTTAGATTTATCCTCGCTTGGGTAGAAAATATTTCTAACTTGTGTTTGTTTTTCTGTAGAACTGTGAAGGAGAGTCCCCTGAGGAGCGAATGCCTGCAAATCTACCTAATATGAACGTTAAAGCTAAACAAGGAGGAGGTGAAGCTAAGAAATCTTTGCAACAGCAACAAGAGACTAAGAAGGGAGGGGACGTTAAAAAGCCACCCCCTCCACTTATACGTGCGAATTTTCCTAAGCTCCCTAATAAATTTATGAATGAGATGAGGGCGCGACTCCCTCCGCCGTCAAGATTGCCACTTTTGCAACCGTCAATGCCATTTGGAAGGGGGATTCGCGTCCGGCAGCAGGGGGACATCCCGAAATTGAACCCTCCTCAATTATCAATGTTGCGGCCCGTGAGTAGTGATGTTACGATGAGCATTTCCCCCATTTCAATGAAAAGGGGGCGGGGCAGACCTCCGAAAAATACAAAACTAATCCCTCAATTATCAAGAAATCTAACAATTACGCCGATTTCTATTCCAAAGAAGATCCCCCCACCCCCAGTGCCCAATCTTCATCCAGTGGGCCCCGCAAGAATGTTTCAGAAGAGGGCCAACCCCTCAGGAACTCCTGGAGGGACCCCGGACTGGTTATTCTCGAAGACTAAACAAGGAACCATTGCCAAGGCCATTGCCAACATAAAATCCTCATCAGGGGGCGGTGCACTACCTCCAAAATTAAAAGTTCCCGGGCAGCAACATCAACAACAACAGAAAAACTTGAATGCCAAGCAACTCCCTGAGGGATCCTCTCAGATTTTGCAGCAGCAGAAGGAGCTTAATAAAGATAAAGGTAAACTGGGTGTGGACAGCAGTTCCCCATCCCCCCCACCAGCAGCTTTTCGAAGGTATACACAAAGTGTAGTCACAATAGGGCAGAAGAAATTTATAGTTATTCCAAAGAATTCGAATGTCAAACCATCAACTCAAGGCTCAGAACCCTCAGAGGGCCCTGCAAGTTCAGGTGAGGCTAACGAAAGCAGTGTGGCTACCCCAGCAGAAGCCAGGGAGCCTTCACCTTTAGCTAAGGCAGAGCCTATTCCTGTTGCTATTCCTAATTCAGAAGCCTCGACCTCCACATCCCCTCCAGAAGATATTCCAGCTAATTCAAACGAAGCGTTGGCTAAAGAGGAATCCTTAGAAGAATCTGAACTAATTATTAATGAATAAGTTATTCAACTTTATTTCTTTTTGACAAAATTATTAAAACGTTGTTAGCAATAGCAAGTTTAGCAATTACTATTTCCTATTTTAGTCCTTGACTTAATTATTTTTTGAGAAATTTTTTCTAAAAGTCTTATAATGTTTTCAATCAATTTTCAATCATATCTTATTCAAATGAATTTAAATTAAAGGTCTTCTGTTTACTATGCAAAAAGAATTATTCTATTAAGATAAAGATGTTTTTCTTTGGATTTTTTTCTACTCAAAATGAACTGAATGCGTAAAAATCAGATTTAGATTTTTGTAAGGTGAAGGTACCAACGTCAATGGCAATGTATAATGTGTAGGCAAATAGCGTTCTTATATTCAATTATTTTTTAACACTGTCAGTGACTTTAGTTTTCCACTGTCCTAAAGCTAATTTACGTATTTCTGCAATAAAATGAGTAATATTGCTACCTAATGGTTTACGTGTGTTGATCTTTGGAAGACCATGATGCATATTGAACAATATGTACCTTGCTTTACCTTGCTACTATTATTTTGAGTGAAAAAGTTATCCTATGTAAAGTGTATTTTATAACATGCATTGTAAAAATGCTTTTCGAATAGGTACAGTAGGTACTTGGTATGGTGTATATTTAATTAAGCATTGATTTCCGTGTAGCCTTGCCTTATAGTCTTAGTGCATAAGTAGTTGAATAGTTACCTTAAGAGTATTACTTATTATTTTAGAGTGGTAAAAGTAAAAAATATCAAATGAAGTGTCCCCAGATAATTGAATATTTAATTACGAAGGAGTATCAAAGTTTTTTACTACATTAAACACGGCTGAATGAGCTTAGCCTGTATTTTGTTTCCAATTTACAGTTGAAAAACCAGAAAATTTCATCAACGCGATTAGAGACGGCTTTTGACCAAGTATTTTCTAGGCCATTAGTATTATTGTAAATTGTATTCATGTGATTGGTGAATTGGTGTGTGTGGTATGGGGGATGTCGGCGGACTGCTGTAATACTAACTGCGTACCTTTCCAGTAAAATTTTCATATCGTTGTTATTATTAAATACTTAATTTGTTAGTTGTCAACCCTCAAGCACTGATGTGAATATTTACTTTATTTCCAATTAGCTAACCTCAATAAAAATCGAATTCATAGTATATCCCATTTGTTCAACTATTGACTGTATTCAATATAAAATATTATTTTAATTATGTCGTGTACATTTGATTTACTTTTCACGTTATACTGAATATAATATATTAGCTTATTATAGTAGTTAATTAAGTAATTATAGTGGAGAAATATTATATTGTTTTTTGTGTTATTATTCTTAAGATGTAATGCAATAAATACGTATTAAACCTACCTTACCTACTACATACCTACCTATTATATAGTATATTGTGCTTTCTAGCTAAATGATGATTAAGTAAGGTATATTTAAATATCTCTGAGATTTTGTAATTGAAATAATTCAATTTAAAATGTTGTATACTATATAATACTATACTAATAACAATTTACGTTTAGATTTATAAAATTATTGTAAATTGTTATTTTGGAATTGTACTTAAAAAAATGTTTATAAGTAAGTACCTATATAAATATTGTAGTGCATTTAGTGTTATTGTCATTAAGATATAAATATTGTATTGCTACAATTGCAATTGTGTAAAAGTTTTAGTGATGGAACCCTGTTGGGGGGAGTGAAGGGCTCTATCAGTAAATAATTGCTTACGTAACTAGTTATTGTAGTTATAAACATTATTAATTGTTCTCAGATTTATTATGGGATAGAATAATGTTGGTCATTTATTTGTTTCCTTTGCGACAACAGAGGCTAAACTCTAAATAATAATAAAATGCGTATCCAATTGTCTATCTAATACATAAATAAATGCATATAATTATAACAACTAATTAATTAAGGATTATGTAATGAAGAAAAGCCTAATAGAGGCATATCCTGAAAAGCGTGGACTGTTCTGGACTTTGGAATGGAAGTATATAATGTGTATGTATTATTATGTAGTAAATGTGTGCTAAATAATTGGCTTGGCTCACAATAATAATTAACTAGAATAGTTTTAAAAACAGACTATTAATACATAATGGAAATTTCTGTATATCTATACAAGAATTATGCAATAAAAATGTTGATCTACATGCAAACATGTCTAATAATCTAATAATTTAATCATGTTCATCTTATAATCCATTTATTTTCGATAAAACTCAAGTCATATGAAGTGCACAGAGTTAGATACAAAATATTTTAAAATATACAATCCCTGTTTAATGGGAACAACATATAATATATTCTCAGGCTAAAAATCAGCATGATTGCTTGTTATAAAATCTTATTTGAACCATATTTTAGGTTAATTTGAAATCTCTATTATCCATTTCCACAATACTTCTAAAGAGCACACTTTTATTTAAGGATTTATTTTGTAGCTGCAAACATACAGCTAAGATTACAGATAGATAATTTTACTAATACATGCAATATATCTATACATTTTGTAAGAAAAGGGAAGTAGGTTGCCTTGCAGCAAGGTCCAGATCTCACAAATTGTTATGAGAGATACAGTTATGGTGAAGGAGTCAAAAGCACCACTTGAATAGTAAATACTAGGATTTTAAAATACTTTTCCTATCAATTACTGACAATTGTTCTAAGGATAAGAGACTCATAATGACAATACTGGTAATTGTTTGAAGCAGAATATATCGTTTGATAAGCAAGTACCAACGTGAGTTAGCAACACTTTTCTTTTACAATGCCAGTATTTGAACTAATAAAAGATTCTTAGTTAAATTATTTGTTGAGAATCGCCTTGGCCTTCTTGATCATGGTACTTAGACTGTGGTAAAGGTTAGAACTGTTATAACGCACGATTCTGTCGTACCTTCCCTCTAAGCAATAAAAGAATAAATCATTTTTAATCTGTACAAATGATGGTGAAATAATGAGAGATTGTGTTTAGAAATGTGAAAGTATTGTGACACGTACCGTCCAAAGCGTTAAATGGGGCAACAGTTAATGGAACATGCTCTTCGCATTTGAGATCAACAATTATACGTTCCAGAATATCGAATATTTTCTCTTTGCCCTCTGCGCCCAGGAAATTGACAAAAAGAAGACCGGAAAGGGCTAATTCCTGATTTATGCACAACTTTACCTAGAGACAGATAAACAATAATTAGTTACTTGATTACAATGAGAAGTTGCACAACTCACTAATATATGTCGCTTATATATAACTTCAGCTGAGAAATTATTTTATTTCTTCAATGCAAAATCGGTACAGAAATTGTCAAATACGCCAAAAGCAAAAAACCAATTTGAGTAGTATCGCCGATATAAAATCCTGTCTTAACCGATTCAGCATTTAAACATTTATTTATTATTTAGCGATTTTGAAATTTGTATCGAAAAAGACATACCGTAGTGAAAAAGGAACTTAAAATCAACATGTAACCCACATGCAATCTACTTAGCAGAGAAAATTCACACAGGAAAAGAGATTTGTCCGCTTGTAAATGCTTGATCTTATTCACGAGGGTTTCCAAACCGTCGGCTGTGGCCAGAATATCCAGTTTAGAAAGCAGATTACTTAAAGTCTCATGGTAGCACATAACTTCAATATCTAAACTGTTTTTATTTTTCTGTAAGAGGGACAACATTAAACAAACTTTAAGATCGTCGTTAGCTACTCAATAGTTTATGAAATAAAAAGTCTGTTTCAGGGAAAACGTACCATGTTTTGAAATGTAGATAAAGATAACCTGGTTAAAGTTTGCATTAACACCACTATGTACTCAGTACTGTTACTGTTATACAATTTTAACGAAGGCTTCTTATAAAACTGATTTTCTTGCTCACGCTTTTGTGCATATATTGTTGGTAAACATTAACAAGTAATTGGTACGTTTTCCCAGCTACAGTTTGCAAAATACTTACAATATCATCATTTTTTAAAGCGGATTTGGCTAGACGGTTTACAGAGTTTATACTGCAGCTGCAGTGGTCATTAGTTATTGAATCCCCAAGGTTTGTATAAGCTGGATCCGAAAATTTCGAGCGAAGTTCATTTCTGACTATTATCAGATCTGCTATACAGTAACGAGAGTTGTTGATGTTCACGTAAACTTTCTCCTTCTCACCAACTTTGGGTTCTTGAATGGCCTAAATAAACATATAAAAAATATTTATGGAGTTCGTTTTGCATATAGTTATGAATTCATCCGGTGTAAAATTAAAGTGAATTGAAGTAAATTGTAACTTATTCGAAAGTTATACATTAATGGGTGTGGTAAAATTATCCCATATATATTTATGGTTCTTCAGACGCTTAATATCTGCATTTACTCTCCGTAGAATCTTTACGATATTCGTTTCGTGGAGATCCTGTTGCTTCTGGTGATAAGATCTTGTTTCGTCCCTGGCTGCACTTACACTTACATAACAACGTTTTACGTCCTACAATCGAAAATAATATTAACTTACCTACATTTAGTCTACTATAAGGTTCCGGTATAAATAAATTTACAAAGGATTCATACATTCTTTTTAGGAACTGGAATTAGTTTTCGCTTATTTCTCAATTTTTCAATTTTTGTCAATTTGATCCATTTATCCGTTGCTGCAGCTTTGGATGGTCCAAGAAACTGGTTTACATTTCTCTGGATATCAAACAGCTGGATGTTTCTTTCAATGACTCGTATCTAGAGTAGAAGGAGTTTCAGTAATTAATTAGCACCGGAATTGGCATTGGATTGATTGCTAAAACTTCAATCAAGACTTCATAAAGTGCAATGAAATAGTTGAATGGACAGGAATTTGAAAAATTGTTGAAGAATGGCAAACCAACCTGTTGAGCAGTAAAAAACTTGGTAGCTTCGTAAATTCGGGCCATAATATGTTTGGGAATATCCGAACGTTTGAATAAAGCCATAGTTCCGTACGTAGTCTCGTCCTCTTGAGGAATAACAAAAAGTTTTAGATATGAACAAGGCAGGAATTGTAAGTAAATTATACAAACTAATACATTGTGGTTTAAACCCAGTAGGATTAAACAAAAGGGATCTTACCGACAAATGATTTCATTGTGTCTAATTTCGTTTTAATTGGATCAATACCGTAGTACTCTCGACAGACTAAATAAATCTCGGAGTTGCCATCGCCACTCGTTGCAGGTTTCAGGAGAACCACCTAAAAGAATTAAGAACAATGAAATCAGTGTTAGCAAAGCAACTCCAAACTGTATATTATGGATTCCTGTATTAAGGAATTTTTGTATGTGAGCCTCTGTTAAGTAAATGGACATATGAAATTCTTGAAAAGGGAAAATATCGGTTTGTGGAACAGAAATTTCATGGAATTTATATCCGAGGGACCCTTGTAGACAATTATCTGCTATTTATCTTCTAGTTGTAATATATTTGCCTAGTCTCTAGTCTGTAAACGTGCATTTAATATTATTGAACAGCAAATATGAAACGATATTAAGACTATTAAAGTGGCAAAGGAGCAACACTATACAATAATATGCATACCTTGCTCGTTAGTTAGTATTGAGCTCTTTTATAGGGCAATAAATAAAAAATCAATGAATCTTTTTGAATGTGCTTACCTCTTTAAAAGTAGACATGAGAAGATAAATATTACATATTGTTTGGCACTCAAAAGTTGTGAATATTTTGACTACAAAGGAGCCCCCTTTTTGTAAAACTGAAAGAGCGGCTACGATTTCTGTAAAGTGTAATCTTGAAACCGTTATTTCCTGCTCGGCAGGATTACTTTGACAATCAACACTTCCATCAGCGGTAACTAAAAGGATTTCCGAAAGTTGTTTACTCGCTTTTTGGGCCAAGAAGTCGATGTTTTTTATATCCATGATGTTTCCAGTATTATCGCTGAGGAAAGTCCAATGATCAATCGTGTGTTTTATTAGAACATCTTCATTTATCATGAAATGGACGTTGTTCCCCTCGTAATACGGATTCAGAGTAGTGGCGAGCCAATCCCACTAATAAAAATAAATAAACATAGAAAATATTAAAATAAACCCAACAAGTTTATAGCAAATAACATGCAGACATTGATTAAGTTCCATTTTCAGAGAAAATAGCTCAAAAGTGAAAAAATGTAAATAAATATTCAAACTTTTAGGTTTAGTGTGCTTACATTTTTGCCAGGACATTTATTGGCTAAATAATGATTAAGGGCTGCAATAAAAGCGCCAGGGGCTTCACACAAATGTACAGAAGAAAAACGTTGACTGTCATCCGATAAATTCTCATAGGGAATTACGTCGAACATTGCTAACATTTCGTACATTTTAATCCAAGCCTGAAAGTAAAGTAAAAATCAATTTACTACGCTGATTGATTAATTTTCACCAGTAAGATGCAAAAATCGAAATGTATTTACCCGACTAAGACATTCCGGACTGAAGTTTTTCTTGATGGCAAATTTGACGTCTCCGCACATACTAACACTCCTGGTTAAGTCGTGCCACTTTTTGGGGTTGAGGTGATTTATTTTGGACTTGACGGCGTTTAAAGATTCTTTCATCTGCTGCAAGTGGTCATCCTATTTATAAAAAAGCCACATTAAACTTTATTATTTTAAATCTGTATTTTATATCTCGCTACTAAAGTTTTTCTCGAACATCAGCTGTCGATTAGAGCTAACCAGACACCAGAGGATAATTTAGCATAGCGTACCCCCAATCACCTTTTTAATAACGTTTTAATTATATTATAAAATTGACATTTACCTAAAAGTTTTAAAGTAATTTAAATGTCTACTTTATTTTATAATAATTCATTAGGTACTATTTTCTATTAACCGTCCATAACTGTTGACCAAAAAACGTTTTCTGGTCCGGAATCGTGAACTCCTCATCGGGTAGTTTAATCTGTCGCTTGCGTTCGAACGGGTTTAATTGCAGTTCGTCAAATTGCAACATTTTGAAATTATCTTCGTGACCTCTCTTCATATTGGAGGCTGGTATATTTGTGATCTGTCACTATGTCAAGTAAATGTCAGGTCAGCAGCAGAAGACTGACAATAATTTACGTGAGGACGACACTTCAAAATATCTTTCTGAATGAGAAAAACTTAAAACACCTGCTGTGTGCTAGAGAATAACAACAACATTATATAAAAAGTGAAGCTCCGCAATAAATGTAATAGAATGTCGTGTAAAATGAGTTTGAGCAGAGCAAAACCGCTTTAGTGAAATATATTTTCCTAAGAAGCTGGTTTTAGTTGTTCTGCAATACAGAAACACTAAACTAGGTATTATGGCCCAGTATACGTAGTCGAGTAGTCTATAATAGTCTACAACAACAGAGTCTACACATTATTATACGCCGAAAACCAAATCTACCACACTTTTAATTTAGCACTACAGCTATTAGACGACAAGACGCCGCCGCCGCGCCGCTCTTCCCTAATTCCTTATTAAATACTATACATTTTTCAACACATAACATATTTCTAGTTGTATCTATATGACCCAGTTGCATTTGATTTCGTCTTCGTAATATTACTGTTGCAGTAGTTACAGAACAATGAACAACTTGCAAGGAAGAAGGGTTGCTATGTTCCTACTACGAGTTCTTGTAATCATCCGTAATCCGTTATATCGTAAATAATGCCTCGGGTACATTTACTTATCTGAATCAATCTCTGGATTTATTATCAATATCAATTACTAATTACTACACGATTAATGTACAAAAGTACAAATGCAGAAAGTATCAATACTGGATAGAAATAAAAAGAGGGTAGACTGTTCAGTGCTAAGACACACGGCGGTCGAACCGAAAGTGGACGGCCGATATTCCTTAATTAAATACTCTTGCATTAACCGACGACCGAAAAAGTGCGGACGTCCAAGCTAGCAATAAGACTCAGTCAGTGTAGATGTTACACGCATTTAGACGAATCGCTTATTCCCAATTCCGAAGTTTACTTGACCACTAATCCCACCAATGTCAGCATCCCAATAATCGTTAATCCGTTTTGTCAACATTCCTATTCTACTTAATCCCCAATGTTAGCATTCCCTTAGGAATTGTCTTTGTATGCTAATTACAACAACATACTTAAGGAGAGTGGCTGCTTAGTATGGGGATGGGGTAGCCCTGGCACTGCTACTGCTGCCTTACAAGCTAAGCCACCATATGTGGTCACACCCACAGACACCACAGTCAATGTTTTGGACAATTAAGACATGCAAGGAGGAGACCATAGAGGACAGGGGAATATATATAGTTATCACTAATCCTACTGACCGAAGATCTTTTGGCAGATTCTGATGTCAACTTTGTCCGCCGGACTGAAGTTTGGCTGCTCCTTCCTCTTTTGATTTTATGTCCCGTAGTAGTCCCCACAGGATACCATTAATATTGCATTGTGCGTACAATAGAGAATAGAGAATAGGAAATCATGTCCCATAGGAAATCTGCAGTGGAGGACTGTCCACCTTCGACAGAGTATGTGCTCGAGGGGTAGTGAGAAACCGTCCACCCCACGACGTCAATAGGAAATTACATTCATTTCAAACGGGTGGGGGTGTGTTAGGGACTCACAATACGAAAACATTGGCTACCTAATTTATGCACCGTCCCTGCAGAAGACCGAGGAGTACAAAACACAAACAACAGGCAGACCAGACACATTTTATAGAAAACAGCCAGACATTATATTTTAGGATTATTCTAGAGTATCTATAATAGAGTCTAGAGTCTAGAGAGTACGAAAGGCTGAGATGTCCCACGAAAATAGATAATAGAAAAGTGCAGCAAGGCAGACTAAAGTAGACAGGCACCTAAAAATAAACTATAACTCAACAATTGACAATTAGACCAGCAAGTGGTAACAATATACCTAGACAAGTACTGGACCTTTTTCGTGAGCACTTTGTACTCTTCCTAGATTATTTTTAGGCTACTATTGGGACTCTATAAAAGAATTGTTTACTTTACAAATAACAAATTCCCTGCTGATTTTCACACACACGACAAAGTTTGGACTTTGCAGACCGAACCTCACAACAAAAAAATTATTGAGCAAGTCACAGGCAAAATATTATTTACTGTTTACAGAAAAGCAACCAATTCAGCTCTCATGTTGACAATTGGCCTTTGACTTTGACAAAATCTTGGCTCCTGCCCTAGCGAAAACTAATTAAAATTCAATCAACACAGAAGAAATAAAAAGAAAAATTCAAGTAAATTTGTTAGAATACGACAAGAAAATCAAAAATATTGACCTACAACCTAAAGTGTCAATATTAAAGACTTTCTTTCTCTCTTCTTGCTATTGGTTAGTTTTTATGTTGCACTAAACTCGTTTCATCTTTAATTGTCTTTCTGAAAAACGGTAGATTACCCAAAAATAAATTCTTGGCCAGCTGTCGGGCCAGTTATTTAGAACTCTATAATATATTGAATATTGACTAACTTAATTCTATGTGATATATTTCTTGGTTTTCAGTAATCATTTGACGATGAATTAGGTACGGATTGCCCTATTTCTCTATTTTCGGCATTTGATATTAAAAACTGGTAATAGCTAATATTGGTAAGTTAATTTTTGAATGTGTATAGAAAATATTGTTTGGTCTTTGTGATTTATGAACACTGTCCTGATAGTCCTGAAAAGGTTTATAATTTCTGGTTCTGTATGTATTTTCTAGCTGTTAAGTGAGATATATAAAAAGAAAATGTCTGGGGTTTCTGAAACTGCAAGTCTAATCAACAGGAGCATCAGCAATAATGGAAATGTTGCTAAAGAAGTTGGAGGATTAGTGGAAGATAGTCTCGGCTGTTTGAATAATAGTTCGAGTGTTGACGCAGAGCCGTTAAAAGATTCCGTTCACCTGGCCCACCCCATTGTCGTCAAATGGGCTGGAAAGGAATTTGAAATTGAGGATATTGCTGGACTGAAATTAGTTCGTGATCTCAAAGTGGTTATCATGCAAAAGACTGGTGTACAATTAGATCGGCAGAAACTTTTAAATCTCACATACAAAGGTAAGGAACTTTATTTCTCCAGAAACTATAACTGTTGTGATTAAGGGGTTTTTTTAAGTAGGCCGTTAAGAGGTTACTCTAATTTCTAATTAATAGTTTTACAATAACATTGGTGGGAAATTATGGAAATAATTGTATTGAAAACATTAAGACAGTAAATATATTTTAAATTGTAGGGAGGCTTGCATCAGATGACTGTGCATTGTCAAATCTAAAAATGAAGGCGGGTCATCGCGTGATGATGATGGGGTCATTAGAAAAGGACATTGAAACGGTGGATGTGCCCCCAGAAGAGCGACCTGATGTTAATAATGATCTTGACATTCCTGACGACGACGACGATGAATTAGAGAACAGAGAAGTGTACCTCAACAAAGTAGCACGACGAGTGAAGGAGTACAATGTCAACATCCTAAATCCCTCGAGACCTGATAAAAAACTCCTTGTACTGGATATTGATTACACTTTGTTCGACCATCGCTCAACCGCTGCATCCGCTGTGGAACTTATGAGACCTTTCCTCCACGAGTTTTTAACTGCCGCCTATTTAGTAAGCTTTTTCAACTATATTTACATGGAATATGTAAATATATAATAAATTAATGAATGCGGAGTAACGATATTTATTTGATGAATGTGTATGGGCCATTGCAGGAATATGATATTGTGATATGGTCAGCAACTAGTATGAAATGGGTAGAGGAAAAGATGAAGCTTCTTGGCGTACACTCCCACCCCGCTTATAAGATTGCTTTTTATTTGGACTATTTAGCAATGATTTCAGTACAAACACAAAAATATGGAGTCGTTGAAGTAAGAAATCTGTTCTTTCCATATTTATTTTAATTTACAATTTAGTACATCAGATAATGCTATTAAATGTTTACTGTTAGTTCATAAATTTCTAAGAAGTGGTTTATTTTGCTTGCAGGTGAAACCGTTGGGTGTTATATGGGGTAAATTTGCGCAGTATTCGAGCAAGAATACAATTATGATCGACGACTTACGGAGAAATTTTATTATGAACCCCCAATGTGGGTTAAGAATTCGACCTTTTCGTTCAGCTCATTTAAATAGAGACTCGGATAGGGAACTGCTGCGTATTGGAGATTACTTAAGGAAAATTGCTCGGCTCGACGATTTCTCTTCGCTGAATCACAGGAGATGGGAAGCTTATCTAATTAAACAGCATTCGAGCAAAGAACGGCGACGCACACAGCACTCGCACTCTAACAGTGGCAAGCGGTAATCTTACAATTAATAAATTAACAAGAATTAATTGTCGAAAGAAAACGAAAGAAAAATTAACGATTTTGATTTGTGAAGAATTTAGATTTAAAATTGTAGAAATGCTTACATTAGTGTTTAGTATTAAGAGTGTTCCTATTTTTGAGAGAGGCAGGCCAGGCGTTGTAGTATATGTAATGTACAAGAGCAAGAGTGGTATTAGAATGTATAAAAATCTAAACGTATATATGGTCTGGAAATTGTACGTTGTGAAAGCAATGATATTTGAAATAGCATTTATACATTATATTTTAATATTACAAACTTCCTGTATTATGTCAAAGCTGTAATAGTTGTGTGTAACAGCTAAAAATGGTTATATTTATTTTATAATAGATATTCTTGTTTCTACTTGTTTACTTTACACGGATATCCACGTCAAAGTTTGGAAATGGAAAGCGTAAAGGAAATGTTCTGTATATAGGTATAGCAATAGCAATCAAAACGGGAGGAAATCAACTGGCACAAGAGAGAATTGTGCTGCGTAGCCAAATATGATCTTTTAATTCAGAAATACTTTTATACACATCCAAAATGTATTTTTGTTCTTATCTTTTTGCATGCTAATAATTAAACTTTATTTTTATGGAAATAATATTCCAATTTATTAGTAGAATTGCAAACATTTAATGCTGACTCGACATCTTCAATGTAAAAATTCTAATTGATATTGGTAATTACACGTATTTTGTTCAGAGTTTGCAGTTAGTTGCATAAATTAATTTCACAGTTTAAAATTAGCTTCTTATCATGACATGAGACATGACACTAATAAATTGTAAATTATATTTAAGTTGAAAGTTGCTTTCCATAGCGTAACTTTGAAAGTTTTATACTGTTGCTCAATTCAGTCCAGTCAAAGTCAAAGGTGGTAAAACTTAAAACTATCAATTACGTTCAAAAAATTGATTTCAGAAGTATTTTTGCATGTACAAATTTTATTTTGTTTAGAATTCATTTATACAAAATGTACGCAGTAGGTAGTTAATTAGTTGGTTTAGTTAAAATAGTGCAAAAAAAATTGTTTAAGAAATAGAAAATACTTGCAACTGCGTAGTACAGTATTAATAGTTGTGTGTATTCAATATTGAGTCCACAAACATATTATATTATTCCTGAAAGAACAGTTTGTCAATTATTCGTTGCTTTTTAAATCAAGGTGTACTACCCCCCAATAATACCCCATAATATAGCTAATTGAAAAGATGCGACTTATTACATGTACCAATAGTTATTAATCAGGTATTAATGAAGCAGAATGCATCTATAAATGTAATATTTATTACACCTCAATGTTGAGGAGTCAAAATTGTGTTCCTTATTTACGTACAATGTTAGCTGTGTTGTATTAAGTAATTTGCTTAGTTATTTATCTCTAGTTCCTTTACGTATTCAAAATTTTAAATGTATTTTGTAAATACGTACAAAAGTTAGTTACTTTGTGTATTTGTGACTCTGTATTTAAATTTAGCGCGTGAAATGATAAATTACCTTTACCTACAAAAATAAATGGAACTGTTGCGATGAGTTTTTGTGTACGTACATATCATAAGTAGAAGTGTAAATTATTTTTCGAGTCTAGAAGTGTACGATGTACATATTTGCGATTTTGTTGAATAAAATAGCTCTTTTACTTTATGCTCGTCGATTTAATTGTATGAGTTACCATTTACTAACAGTAATAACATTGCATAACGTTAGTTACATACATTTTACTCCCAAGTCGAGTCCCGAAAATAAATATTTGCAATCATGAATAATTAAGTTTTAAGTGGGCATATTTTCACTGACACTAAAATTGCTTATAAGCCATTTAAATAGGTAAGTACTAACTACTAACATCATTACTTATACTTAAGACTACGGGGACAGATTCATATAGCTGTCTGCTGTCTCGTAAAGATATGTGGTACGACAAACAACATTAATCGTAAGTTTCAAATTTCGGAAAGACAAAGGGAGTGAATTCCAAATAGCTTTTGAGCAGCAGAAAATATTGAGCCTGAGCCACGTCAAACCAATTATATGACAGTCAAAGAACACTTTCAACGTAAAACAGCAAATTCTATATTGTAGAAAGCAAACTCATCGGCAACAGCCATTTTTATATGGAATTAAAGCTAAAATTCTGCAACAACCATTTCTTTATGAAGCAGAATGCTATACACGTTTTTTCTCTGTAGAGCTCAAATGAATAAATTATTTATTTATTAATACCTTAATTAGCATTTTAGATAGTTTAGCCAATCTCCGTAGATTAAAATTTGCGATAGGGTTATACATTTGTCTCATCTTTTCTTCCACTGGCCATCATTGCTTCAATTTCCTCCACTCTGAAGGTATAAAAATGCAACTAATGTAGGTAACATTACAATAAATATCTTTGCTTCATAAGTGGTATGCTATATCGACATATTTATGGCAAATTCTATTACGTTTTAGGAACAGTAGAGATGTTTTCCAAGCCAAAATCCTTAACTATTGCATTATCTTCAATTCGCACACCTCCAAAACCGCGAAAACGCTCAATTTCCTCAACTACAAGAAATCGAGACAAAGTAGGGCTTGCCAATGCTTGATCTAGCAGCTTCAATTGGAATAAACAAACATGTAGTTAGCTAGTATCAGAAAAAGGTCTACAAGTTAACTGCACTATCAGCTTTCCATCGATATCTGTTCCTTGGCCATATAGAATGTGTACCAAATGTCAGCGGAATCGGTCAACTCATTGTCAGTTGGAAGTTAAAGTTTCCAGGGACAGAGAGACAGACAAAGTGTTCTCATAAAGTGGTTTCCCAACCACTAACTAACGCAACATTTGCTCTGATATAATTAAGTATACTTGTGAACTGCTAAGCTTACAAAATCGATGAAGTAACATCCAGGTTCAATTGTAAAGACCATTCCTGGTCTGAGAACGCTCGGCATTTTCCACGAACTATTTCTTCTTGATTTTAGACTCCGTAGAAAAGGCTCTTCCTTCTCCAATGATATTCCAGGTGTGTCATCCAGAGAAAACTGATCTCCAACATCATGAACATCAATCCCAACTAAATGGCCTAATCCGTGGGGGTAAAACGTTCTTTGCAAACGAGCCTGCAAATCAAAAATAGGAAAATATATGTGAATTACCTTCTGGTTATGTGTAATGTGTACATATTTATTATGTGAAAAATAGAAATACAATTATGTTAGATTGTGTATCCATTAGAAATGGAATCAAATATACAATCGGAACGTTTATCTTAACCTTTGAAACTTTGAAAATTAGATCAACATCGTGCAAACTCTAAATATGTTCCTTTATTTATTGCATTTAGGTACTAATAGTTCACCTGTAACATTTCGCCCACATCTCCTTGAATTAAACCATGTTCTTTAAGGTTTTCTAAGATCACTCTTTCTGATAATTGTTGTAATGTTGACCATTGTACACCTAGGAGAAAATATCAAAGGAAAATAAAATATTTATTTTGCATATAGAATATACATAATACAAGATTTATTTAAAATACCTGGGGAGGCAGCATCCCAGACGGCAAGATTTGCAGCCAGCACGGTATTATAAATTTTCTTCTGATCTTCCGTGAATTTGCCATTAACGGGGAAAGTCATTGTGATATCAGCGGCGTAGCACTGGTATTCAGTCCCCATATCGAAAAGGCTGTAAATAATAATACCCGGCAGTTGCACTTTATAGAAGGAAGAATTTTTCAAAATAATCAAAATACTGCAACAATTGACAAAATCTTTGACAAACAAAATCTGACCAACTCAAAGCCTCGTAATTCCGAGATTTTCTTTTTATGAAATCAACCAAAACCTGAGAAATAAAAACCTGTTCTAAGGAAGTCCAAAACAGGGAAAATGAGGTTTTCTACTACTTACCATAAATCGCCATCCAGAATTGTTCTGTCATTGCGGCTGTAATGGAGAATGGCCCCATTTTCTCCAGAACCACATACACAAGTGTACGCCACATTCCGACAACCTTCTTCTGTGTAGCAGTAGTTCAGAAATATTGATTCCGCCTGGTATTCAGTCATTCCTGGTCTAATTGTCTGCAGAACTTTTTTGTGGCCATCGGAAGTGATTTTGTTTACGTATCTCATGACGTCCAATTCCAAGTTGGTTTTGAATGCACGCCTATATACACAATTTGCAATAGCATTGAAAAAATATATTACGGTGTATATGATCGCTGTCATACTAAAATACGTACAATTTTGACATTGCAGGCAAAAGTTTTGTTCTTTCTAATGAAAAATTCTCGATTCCATCAAAATCAGCTTCTGTGCCCGTGCATCCTCCCTGGATAATTCCACATAAGCACACTCATTAAAAAGATACTAGGTATCTAAGTGGTCAATATTGAAATTACATGATTAGTATAAAAAAGTTGGTTCAATACCAAGATCAATAATTGCTGAGGGTTCAACTCTTCCAACTTATCCCGCATCTGAAAATGGCAAAAAATTATTACAATTGATGGTAGTACTTAAGGACAGTAATAGGCTAAAGACTTAAAATATCATCTTTTTACCTCATCTACAAAATAAGCTTCATCTACACCATATTTAGCTTTGATGACTTCCGGATCAGTTTCAAGACCCGAAAAAATAATGTCAGATGAACTCGGACGAGGAAAAAATAGAATTGAACTTCCGTTTGCAACTCTTACAGCCCCGTAAAAATCCGATTCTTGAACTGCAAATGTCCAATGGAAATAAGATTCCTATATTAATAGAATAGGGCTATTAGGAATCTTAATAAAAGAACATGGAGCAGGCTTTTCACTAATTGTCTGTCTGAGAGCCGTTTAACATGCTATTGGATATACGGGGCTCAACAATATGGAGACAGAGAGTTTAACATTTCTAAACTGTAATTTGAGAATGCAAATAAATTTACTTGTCGAAAGACGGGTTCAAAATCTGAACAGCCACGGTACTCGATTTTGCCTCCCTGGAGAAGAACAATGGAACTGGGATGTACTGACAACGTCCAGAGTTCCTCAGCAAGTCTCCTCCGATTTAGAGCTACTAATGCCAGGGGGACTTCCATGTTCACTTTTCTGAAATTGTCCAAATAGTGTTAGCCTACTCTTCTAGTACTCTCTTCATAATAGCAATGAAAAACTTAAGTATTTAGGTATTTGCCTACAATAGAGCTAGGACATGAATAAACGCACCGATTTTTCAAAACTGATTCCATTTTGCACAATTTTCAAATTGGTAGTGCAGTATTTCCAAAAATGCTTCAATTCCTTGCTTGGAATTTGTTCTTGTTCACTATATTCACTGGAATGATATCTGTGTAGAGGATCTCCTTTATATAGCTACACACGGATTCAGTCTTGTCCCCTTTAATATTTGTATGCTTACATTAAATGATGGTTATTGCAGATATAATTAAGTACATTGCATTTTACCTCATAATTATTGTAGGTATGTATGTTCCTGAATCACAAAATTGTACAAACAAAGTTACAAAGTAAAACCGTTAATCACCTTATTGACTTAAAAAGCTATTGTCTACAGTGTAAATGACCTGAACCATCAGAATTTGAAAATAATGCATTAATTGCTATAATTTAGCAAGTCTGTGTTATTTTTAGCGATTCTCACACAGGATGTGCAAATTTTACTGCGTCTACATGCATATGGTAAATGGTAAGTAGTATACGCTAATGTTTACAATAATTTCCTATCACAATAACGGAAAGCTGATATCCGAAAAAGAGATCATTGAATAAACTATAACAATATGTGCTAACTTCAAGGAAAACGTAACCAGTCCATAATTGCTACGAAATTAGATAATATGCAATTTTTAAAGTCGTATGAAAAAATGGTGAACTAATTTTCTAGATATGTATTTAGTCTATTTATTTCACACGCTATAAGTATCTCAGTATAACAGGTACGTACATGAAATAATATGTCGTGTAGGACGTATACATTATTAAAATTATTATATTATATCACTATCTGTACTATACTTAACATTCTAGTATTATACATTTATTTAAGTAATTAAGGAGTTAACAGTTCCTGTACATAATGGGTTAAGTACAAATATTTATCGACAAAGACTACAACATCCGTTAGGCATTAGATTAGGTCCTTATTATCCTTATTATGACCTTATTCCCAGGAACCTAAAAGTTTATAATTTAAAGATTGTCACATATTTGAGCATCGGCGAACATGAGTAGCGACAAGGACATTAAGAATTTGTCTTTCTATAAATAAGTAGCTGCAGTATTTGATATATATTATGTACATACATTCAGTTAAGTCACTTTTGGTTAGCACGAGAAATCTTTTTTTAAGTCTCCTTTCAGTAACGTAGGAAAACGTTTTATATTATTATTGTTCAGATTATTATTATTCAAGATTAGAAATATAATATAAACCCAAATTCGTTGCAACAGTCATCGACCATGACAAAGAGACTAACGCAGGGCTTACACAGAGTAAGTACACTATATTACATTATTTATGTTGGTTTGTGAAAAGTACTGTGGATGTAATGTACATTGGACATTAAGTACATTGCATCACGTTTAAAATGTGTTTTAAAGTCAAATTTAAATAAATAACAATGAAGTCGAACAGGCCACTCGTATATACATTTTCTGGTTTTTAAAATGAATAATTAAAACAAATTGCTAATATTTTTAAACACAGTATGGTCATGGTAGTTCCGATAAAACATTTGAAAAAGAAATTATGTTTAATAATGTCAGCAGGACTTATTGCTGATTACCTCCCATACAATCTACATATTATGGAGTACTCCCACTTTAGTTAATTTTAGCACGCATATTAACAGTGTCCCTTCTTTGGATTACATGCCCTTAAAGAGCTACATAAAAGCAAAAATGTCCTAAAGCTACTTATACACGAATGGCCTATTTTTACTTATAAGTATTTCCCAACAATAGCTCCAGTCACCTTTTTGTTTATCCGTTTAGCATTTACATGTGAAAATTTGAGAATAAACTTTATTAAAGTTTTGTCACCTCTGAACTTTCCGACAGAATGCTCACTACACATTACATAATAAATATATCACCTGGAAGACGAGAAAATGGCTTTATATCTTGTCCGCTAGCTGACCGTTACTCGTGAACTCACGAAGACGGTCAGCTGAAAACCAGTCTAAAATCTAGCTCTGATGCACTGGAATCCAGGGCAAACCCATATAACCATAATATGGGCCATACATATAGACAGCGGTATGCGCAAGCTATAACAATTTTTTAAATATGTTGTCCATCAACTGACTACTGACTATACGAAGGATAGCCATTGCAGTGGGAGATTTAGTCAACAAAATTTTATCTGCAAGTACTTGTCTTATTTTACTTTCTGGTAAATAAGGAGCCCTTATTCTCGAATATGTCGAATATAGGCAGGGGTTAGACCCCGGCATATACTGGAGGCCTTTCCAGCTAGTAGACGTACAATTTCCTAACCGATATGAAAACAATCGGTCGCTTTGTGTTTTCGTGGAAAATAATATTTCTTTGATTCTACATAATGCTGAGCGTGGCAGCATTTCAATTCTTGTGTCACTCGACTCAATTCTAAGCCACAGCGTAAATTGTAAACCATCCCGTGTTCTAAGTTAGAATCTAAGAGACCGAACCAAAGTAAACGCTTGTTTTCTCAATCTGAAGATAAAATTATTGAAAATGTTTCTACAAATATCTCAAGCTTTTGGGGAAATGGATTAAAGAATCTCTAATGGAAATCTGCCAATTTGTGGATAAGGGAAGATTTAAAAACATTAGGGAAGTTAAAATCAAACCAAGGACAGGGTCCCCAGATGAAAGGTCTCCTAGATTGTAACTTTGCTTTTCTTATGACGGCCTGAATGGATTCTACAATAAATCCATAGGCTCGTCATATACCACCTGTTGACGTCGGTCATGGTGTGCTCCCTTGTGAGATTGACTTACAGCCAAGGCGGTCCAAGTTGCAGATGCAGAAGAATCGTTCAGCAGCGGAGCAATCGAAGGTTGTCGTCGAGCGTACTGAACTTCGAAGAAAATGTCTTCAATAGTGTTCCCGTTCACCTATTAAACAAAATTTTATATACGGAATTAGCGTTAAAGGAAAAACTTGCACATTTTTCCCAAAATTTTGAACAATATAATACATGCATCTTCAATGAAACAAAGAGCTCTTTATTGGCTTTTGGAGCAATCTACAAATCTACAATCTACATATTAATTGCTATGAGGAATTTTCCTGAATGAAAGGAGTTAGCAAGTTCCTCAAGGTTCCTTCCGTATAAATTATTTTGTATTACTAAATATAATTACCTCAGTAATTGCTGTATCCGCTGTTTCCGTCTTGTCAAAAGTAACAAAAGCTTTTGAGGATGGCAAATTCATTCGTACATTTAATATCTTCCCAAATTTTCCAAAGACGCTTTTGAGAATATCTTCTGTGATATTGTGACCGTGGACATAGACAGTAGGGCCCCGCTTTGGTTTATTGGAAGGAGTACTATTACCAGAAGATTCGTTAAAATTGTTAGAATTTGAATTGGAACCGTAATTGTTCCTGAAATTGCCCCCCGATGATGAATTAGCTCTTGAGTGTGCGATTCTTCCCCCAGACTGGGCACCTCCCCCGCTTGGTCGTACTCTATCATAAGCGTGCGGAAATGAGGGCTCCTTCTCAGACTCTGAAGATCTCTTCTCTTTTTCAGGATGATTTCCACGATGTTCGCCAAGACTCCGCCCTTTTTCCATCTGAGGGGTAAATGGTTCAAACTGAATGGCTTCAGACGTAAAGTTGGTGTTGTAACTTGGAGTCATCCCGCCGTGACCTTCGCTGCGACCTGTGGACGTGATCTTCCGCTCCAAAATTCTCGATCTTTTGAATGTCGTCTTTTCAATAGTTGGTTTCGTAGGAATGGACACCTTCCCAGATTGAATTAGTTTTTTAGCCAGTTCTTTCGCATCTTTTGGGTCAAGGGGTCTTTTTAATGGATTAATCTTCTCAGGTTCGGGTTTCGGTGCCTTCATGTCCTGGAGAGCTTTTTTCTGCAAATTATATAGCAAATGTAAAATATGGATAATTTGATATTGTAATCAAAAATGTATATTGGTTGTTATTGTTTTATTCATAAAGTCAATTAATTACATACCTTTTTTCGTAGCTTTTGATACTTAGCTTGCAGCATAAGCTCTTCGTCCGTCAAATTGGACGGAAAGTGCAGGTACACCATTGTCTTCCACTTTTCTGTTAATCAATCAAAAACCAAAACTATAAATATTAAATATTATTCACAGAATCATGATGAACACGCTGATATTATAATGTTGAATGTACTGTATTTATGTCACATGTGATGGTAGTCAGTTATACATATATACTTGTTAGAGAATATCGAAATAATATTTATACTTTAATTAATAATTAACTATCAATTTATCATCCATTAATAGTGAATAAAAAATTACCTTCAGTTTTCAAAAACAACTGTTTCGTAGTTGCAAACTCGGCTGATCGTGACAAGTTGCAAAAATAGTATTCTCCAACCAGCCAAATTCTCCAACTCACACAAGTAAATGCTACTACGCTATACGAACTAAAAGTGTTATAGTAGTATTAGGTATTTACGCTACGTGCATTGTGCACCCAAAGGCCGTAGAAATACTGCAGAAAGGCAAGGTAAACAGAATAAAACAAAAAGTGACCTGATACTGATAAAGTATTATGTTGTACAACAGCCTGCTAATTCTATTAACAGTTTTTCTATTGCATGTTTTATTACTAGTTTATTAGTGGGTTTACCCAATTTCACATGCCACAACCTTTTCATTTTAATACTGCTTTGGCTTTAATTATTGTGACCACCATTTAATGCCTTGTAATAATCTACGCTGTTTACTAATATTATATCTTTAATGAACATAAAAAACAACAACATTCGTATGAAATGAAAAGAGTACAGTTAGATTTTAATTTTATCACTCATTTTTTATAGTTTAGATTCGTGGGGTGCAGTATAAACCTTTCTTCAACTAGGAACTTTTCTATATCTATATCTATATCAACGAGTGCAGAAATAGTCCCCGCTTAATTAAGGCTAAATGTAACACTAAGTTAAGGCAACACTTCTTTACACAGCGAGTGATTAACGATTGGAATGTTAAATGTGCTAAATCAGTAATTTTATTTAAAAAAAGACTTGACACTCATTATAATTGGCCACAACCAAAAACGAATGAACCAAACCTCAGCTCAGAAACAGATTGAGTTTACAAAAGTGTCTAGTGAGCCCGTAGTTAAGAGCGTATTGCTCAAATTAGCGAAAGCTAATTCTGCTCACTATCAATACTATACTATACTATACTATATCCATTAATTATTAATAGCATGTAAAAGACATTGTTGCCAATACAGTGTTTTACATCTAAACGACGTCTCAATCTAGAATATTGTTTCCAATTTCTGTACTTCTTTAGTAAGCCTTATAAACTTAACTTCATATTACTGTTGAATAATAAGTGAGAATTGGCATTGACAGGTTAGGTAAAAATATTATAACTTGCGGTTTAAGAGGTCAAAAGTTCCCTTCTCAAACTTAAAGTTACTGAAAAATATGTGCTATACAGTGGCCTCTTCAGTAGTACGAGAATTTAATTTGCGCCTCGAGTCCTCGAGTAGATTCAGGTCTGGACCCTTTTATATGGAAAGTAAACAGCAGCTTCAAATTCCGTTCCGCTTAAAAAAATCCATCGGGTGCCTTGCATTTGTCTTACTGGAAAGCTATGGGCTGTGTTTCGGTGGAGGGAATTGCAGAAGCGGCGCGAGTTGTCCGTCCACTCAATTTACTCTCAGTGGTAGTCAGTTCATTTTCACCGTGATTTTACTGCACGCGGTGAAATTTACACATTTTTCGTTAAAATTGCCATTTGAAAGAGCAAATTGAAGATTTGCAGAAATTGCCTTAATTGCGCATTAATAAATGTGCTCATTTATTAATTTAGATAGTAGCTAGTCACTAAAACAACTTTTTTCTCAGCAAAAGTTGTTCGTAAATAGTATGAAATCTCGGCACTTCAGTAAATAAACATTTAAAGTTTATTTAACATTTAGATAATTAATTTGAAAAATAGTAAAAATTGCATTTTGAGCTTCTATTTAGGCAGCTAGCTAGTCAGAAAACTGTTTATACTGCTAATGTGCCAGCAATGGCAGCATCAGCTGTTTTCTAGTCACTAAATCGCGATTATTTTAAGGTTGAAGGTTTATATTATTAAGAAGCCAACCACCAACTGCCAAACCAGGAAATACGTAGGGCAAAGAATTTTAAGCTTTCCAGTCTCAGCTGACAATTTATAATACCACTTTCTGATAAATTTGTGTGTGTGTGGTGAGGATTTACTAATTGCGACATGGCAACTGGAGATTTATCCAATTTCCCTGGACCCGACGAAGTGCAGAGGTAATATTAATTTGTCTTTAGTGCAAGTTATCGGTTGTCGGTATATTGTTTTGTTTTAACACTAAGTAAATACTACAGAAAAGAGGTTTTCATATTTTGTGGAAAATTAGTTTTTCTAACATCCAACCACGGACTACTTGGAATTTGATATAAGGATTCAATGAGTTATGATAATTGTATTTTATTATTTTATTATAGCACAAATAAACATCTGTGGTATCTGCTGACGGGTGACAGTCTTTTGGCCAACGATGATGTAGTTCATGAAGAATTGACCAGAAATTGCAATAAAATCGTAAGCGCTCTGACCTTTTATCCCCGACGACCCCCAGTTATGGCAAACACTACAAATGCCGTCTCCGGGATTGAAACTGCTAATGAAAATGAGAAAAGTGATGGAACACTGGGAGAAGGAATTGCGAAATCCGGATGTAAAAAGAGACCATCGGAAGCAAATAGGGATGCTGAAAAGCGATTAAAAGCTCGATTGGCAAAAAAGCTGGTAGGTCACATTATCATTACAGTTGTAGTCATTCCACGTATAATAAGTATTCAGGTTTAAAGGAAATTTGAAAACTGAAATTGATTTTTGACATCTCTGTTGAAGGATTTAGAAGAATCAATTGCCTGGGAAATCTTTTGCTCTTACATGATGTTTGAGTACAAAGGGAAAGCTACGACTTATAGCAAAATAATGGAAACTGAGTTACATGTTGTGGCTTTTCTGGACGACATTTGGTCATTCTACATGCGAGAACGATTATGCCTTATATATTGTTCCCAAATAATATTGGCGGAAGCGACTAACGACAAGAATCAGTATTGCGTAAGTCGCTTAAGTTATATATCTTTGATATCCAGAACACCACGGTCTGATCCAGATATACATATACCTATAACTATAACATGTATGCAATAATAAACATTTATACAAGTAGGGAATTTATTCTTTTAATATTTTATGCACTTATTGTTTTTCCTTAACTTTCAGGAAATATTTTCAGCATTTGTGCAAGGCAGCTCGTTGGATAGTTGGGTGATGTGGCTTTGCGCTTCGTTTGATGAGGCTGTCGACGAAACTGAGAAAATTGCTCTTCTGCACACATTGGCAATTTTGATGTACAACTACAGCGTCCAGGATAGAGTGATGGAAGCCTTTCTGGAGCATTACAAACCCCTTCCAAGAGCTTTCAAATCCCAGGAAGTGTTACAGGCGGAAGCTGTTCTCACGTTTTGCTTTTTGCAATCTGGAGATTCCACAGATCAAGTTCACAATGCCTACATTGAACAATTCGTGGATGCAAACATCAGATCTCTGCTGGAAAATCCTTTCTCAATCGCTGGAGTTCTAAGTAGCTTGATGCTCCGTTTCCCAGAAAATGAAGGACTGAGAGCCAAAGTTAAAGAAATTCAGGATCCGGAGAAGTGCGTTCCGTCTTTGATACATTTAGTCCACTGCTACAAAAAGGAAAGCTTTAATAATGTAAGACTGTCTCCTGTTTTAAATACAATTAAAAATGTTGCTGATATTTACTAATTAAAGAAGTAGATTAATAAGTGTTAAATGAATATGTATATATGTATATGAAAGTGTATACCTAATAGTTGTTTAATTTGAAATTCTTTTGCAGCGACATGGATTAACATCAATGACGTATAGATGCGTGTACAATAGCATAGATATCATTTTAAGACTACTTGTGAAAGAAAATTTTGGTACTTCTGTGGATTGGTATATCCTTCTGTCAAGACTCCTTCGGGATGTAAGTTAATTGACTTTCTTTAAGAATTAGCAATTTTGCGGTAATTTATATTTAAATATTTATGTTAAACATCTATTTCAGAGCGATATTGCTGCAGAATTCTTAGAAGGGAACTCGACTGACATAGTAAGCTTGTACCTTGAAGCATTGGTCCAATTTCCAGTTGAAAGTTCACCTATATTGTCAATTTGGGGATCCATCTGCGAAGCAGTGTCTGAATCTAATACCTGTACCGCTGTAAGTTAATGAATTAATGAGATAACGTACTTTAATTGTTTCAACATACATAATAAAACAAATAAAAGGCTTATATGCAAATCTTGAATGAAATTTTATTTTCTGTAGGTGTTGGCCCAACTTACAGAAATAAAGTATATTGCCGAAATATTTGATAAAGTTGACCCCTGTGATATGCGATATCATTCAGACAACGACCGACTGCTTTTAGAAAGACGTGTTGTGGCTGGAGTTCCTGTGAAAATAGGGACCGTTGGCACGTTGATTGATGACACTTCTCCAGTAATCATCTGCTGGATTCTGGAATCTCCTTGTACTTCCACTACAGTCTGGGATATCATTTACCATGAGAATATAACTCCAGTTATAAAAATGATCCAAGAAGGGGGATCCCCTCTGGATATGCAATCCGAAGCTGACTACTGCTTTTTGCCAACAAGACAGAAAATTCTCATTTGTGAAATTGCAGAGTTTTTGTCAACTTTCGGACGGGCTTCAAGGGCCCTCCCGCCCCGACTTTTTGAACTCTATCGACCAATTTGCTTTATTTTGTCGGTGTAAGCAATTTGAAACCTGTCTTTGCAATTTTACGTCGAATATTTTTTCATATTACTCACTGCATATTTTGCTTATCAAGAAATGTTGTAATTTTAGATTGATAAAAGAATCGAAGCACCCAAACGTGAAAGCTGACTTTGCTGGGTTGCTACTTCGTTTAGTAGATGCTGGAAGCAAATTTAACGAGTTGTTGTTCCAGGAGTTTCTGATTGGAATTTGGCCAAGACAATTGGAACAAAATGTAGCTGCGGATCTTGTGATTGGATATGAAAGTGTGATGAATAGCAATTATTCCCTTTCTATGGGTCTCCTAACTGCCACTCTGGGAATTGTCAAAGTAAACTTTAGCAAATATTATTTTATTTTGTTGTAGCTAGTTCTAGTTGCTAAATGTACAGATGACAGCATTTTATTTATATAGTTAATAGTTGTTGATATTTATTTCTGTTTTTCAGGAGACGGATGCTCGAAAAACTCCTATTTCAGCTCCAATGCAGGCATTTTTCACGCAAAGTGTTTTATTCATTGTTGAAAACATTTTCCAATCGTTTTGTTGGGCTATAGCAAGTGAAAGTGCGAAACATGAAATAATGAGTTTATCCCTAAAAATTCTATATTCCCTTTTCCAACTGAAAGATGACAAATGGAACAAGCTAAAGGAGCATTGTGTAAACGCTGTTATTGCTAGGAACAGCGTCCTGTTAGCCGTCCTGGGGCAAAGTAAATTAAATCACTTTTAATTTTATTTTCGTAAAATGTTTTTGAATTTGTGCAATATTTACATTGTATAACATTACATCACTCTACTTGCACTACATTATTTACGTTTCTAAATGACATTACTAACATTATTTTATGTCCTTTTGCTTATTTTCAGGCGAAGAATTATTACAAGACAGTATAATTAAACCAAATTTCGATAACAAGCAACTGCCTGAAATTGTTCATTATTCCTTGTCTCTTTTGCTGCAAATGATGACGTTTGATACAACTGTGATTAAGGTTGTCTTTATAAACTATTTCTTCTTCAAAAAGTTCTAGGTTGCATTCTAAGTATAATTTTAAATTGCAGAGACTTGACACCGTTCTGAATATGACCTTGCCTCAAAAGATTGCTCGATTTGCTAGACATCGCCTGAGCACTAAGATACCGACGTTGGCTATTAATCTCTTGGGGAAAATTGCTCAGGAAATCTACTTGTCCCTTTTATCGTCCTTTGGAAGCGAGAGTGAATCTTTTAGGGACATTCTTATTCAGAGACTGGAATTTAAATCAGAGGATATCCATCTTAAGGTATTTCAACGAAAAAATAATTTTTGAAATTTAAAAAAAATATATTTATTAAAATGTGTATGCTATACAATATATTATGTAAAAATGTATGCAATAAAATTATTTATAAAATGAATTGCTTTCCCTAGATTGCCATATTAGAATTTCTAAACATTTGTGTTCACATGCAAAACGGACTGATAGAACATTTTCTGTTGGACGAAAGTTTAGTGGAAAGACTTTTGGAACTGATAACAGAAGAGGTGAGAATTTTTAATCTTTTGTTAATTGTTGTGATGATTTGTAAAAGAAGCTCAATAAATGCATTACAAATGATTTTTTCAGGATGAAAGTATTCAAATAGCTGCACTTGCATTTGTTCGTGCTTTGTTCCACAAAGATGCAGGTGTGATAAAAAGAGTAAAGCAAATTTGGGCCTTGATCTCAGAACCTCTTAAAAAGATGACTAGGTAAGTTATGATGTGATGTATTATTATTCACTGGGTCTTATTAGTTTTTAAAAATGCATTGTTGGGTTTTACAGAAAGACCAATTTGAAAATTGCTTCGATGACTTTTGATATTTATTCGTTTGAAGTGTACAATAACGGATTGGTGGATGCAAATTTCCAACGGGAATTAAACGAAATTTTCCAGAGAGATAATATGCAGAAGATAATCACGGTATTATTTATTATCGTCATTATCCTTGTTTGTACTTCTAGTACTAATTAATTGTGAATTTTTGCATTCAGATTTTAGTAGAGCAAGATGAGACTGAAATAGCAGTGAAGTGTCTTGCTGCTTTTAAGCACTTGATGGTGATAATTTTCTCGAAGCCTGAAGTTAGTTCCATGATTCCTCGAGAAACAAAGTCATTGTTACTGGAGCAAGTGTACGAGAAATTCTGGAGTCTGAACCAAGAGAAAGACAACCACCAAACATCCGAGAAGCGACTTGTATTTTTGGCAGATTTGCTCTTCCACTTGTGTCCGAATGAAGAATCGGATTTCCTGGAAGATTTTTCCAATAGGATGGCATTATCATTTTTCGAGTGCGTTTTCCCTGTCAAGACTTCCTTAATGACTGTCGCCAATTTATGCATTAAGAATTGCAGAGATGAAATCAACGTGAGAATTGTGGACAGTTTAGTCAAAGTGATTGCTGGGGTTTTCTTCAGCTCGGAAAGACTTTTCTCAGCATCTGAACCTGAAAAAGTTTTCCCGCTGCTACTAATTACTGCTTCAACAGCATCATCCCTTATTTGTTCAGATCGATGTGTTCAAGTGGATCGCGTTTACCAGAAACATCATCTTGCTACTTCTATTGCTCATACGGCATACTGGGGAATTTCTGTAAGTCTCCATCATTTTTAATTTTTTAGTCTTTTATATTTTAAAATAAAATTATTAATAAAATTTACTAATTGTTTCAGAGTGGTACAGGCGTGCAAGTCGTTTCGGAATGTCTGAGCGCCTTAATAAAAATGACTATGAGGGAGGAAAGCAGTCTGCAAGTTTATCACTGTGATCTAATCAAATATTTATGGCTGCCCATATCGAAATACACGGTGAGTGAGGACGAAGAGTCGGAGGAGAAGGCGAAATCTTGGTACAAAGTTTTTGCCCTTTGTGTTCATCTCAGTACGCGGCTGTTAACTACTCAGAAGTTTTACTACATGGAGAATTGTCTAAACTTTTGGGCAATTCTGGGGCAATATTTCACATCAAGGCTATGGGGTCTCAGCGAAATCACAAATCGTGCCTTGATTAACAATCCAGAAAGAAACTTTAACGACTTGCAAGACATTCTCATGTTTGATGTCTTCATTCTCAATTTCGTCTCGTCTATCACGCCATATTTTGACACCTGGAAGAAAATTCAAGCTTTAGAGTTGAGCAGAATTATCGTGAGACTTTTAATTTCCATCAATTTTGCCATTTTCTTTACGCATTTCCCCAAATTCAAAATTTCTAATTTGTTTATTTACTTTTAAATTAATACAGGAAGGTGTTTATGTTACTCTACGGACTGCCATTAGCTTCCTTACGTTTCCCAGCCCTTTGATTCCCCTAATCAGCAAACAGAAATCTCAGCATTTGGGAGATTACAAACTGACGCCGCAACTTTTGGAAATTCAAACCAAGTACCTTCAAAATAGACAAACAACAGAATATTTTCTTAAAAAATGTAAAAGAATTAACTGGTAGTTTAAACATTCCATTATTTTTTCTTTTCAGATTGTGGGACGTTATGGATTTGGGAGTGCACATTTTCTGTCGCCTGAAATATCACAGCTTTGGTTACATCGAGCCAGCTCAGCTTCACAGTACAATCCATTCAGTTGGACAACATTGCATTCGGGCACTGACGAAAGGGGACAAACGATCCTATCCTTCGATAAATGTCACTCAGCGAATCGTCACAACGCTTGAGAAAACTTTGACTATTTTGTATTTCATTAATCAAAAAGTGCGTGAAGTTGAAGCGGACGAAATTAGAAAAGGGAAGGGACCCACTAAGTCCCAATTGGCGGCGGCAAGAGACATGTCCTCAGAAGTTGTAAGTTGTTTAAAAAAGTAACATTTTTAATTATTTCTGGGCTTATGTTGATTATTGTTTCATGTGTTTGGCTAGTCCATGATGTGTGACAACATTCGAAGACTTTCAACTCAGAAATCTGATTTCCTAATCAAAATGTGTTCCAAACTGGAGTCGCCTTACAAGTAATATCTACGTAGGTATCTAGAAACGACTCCCTTATAATTAATTGCCTGAAATATGGGAATTCAGTTTCTTTAGGGAAATGATTCTCTTTAAATTTTTTCTTACTTAAAAGAATGTACTTTACACTAACAATTAATTTACAGTCATGGATGTATTATTTAATTTAGTTTGCCAATAATTAGTGTACATTTTGTATCAATTTGTGTATTTAAATGTTTGATCCAAAGGAAGTGAACGTGTAACTCAGAATTACTAAATGTATCTTTATAGAAGCGTAAGCATGTTATGTATGGAATTACGTGCTTTGTGATTAATTTCCCGATTTTGTATAATATTTCTGCTTTTATTCAGTGTTCTGATGTGTTTATGAATGCCTTCTATCTATGATCCTAATTGTAGCGTTGTATGGGTGCAAATTTTGAGTGAATAAAATGTTTTATAAGTTTTGAAAAAGCAGTTGTGTTGGGAAATCGTTATTGCATAATGGCCAATAGAATATTTTTGCTGAAAAGTGTGAAATAACAACGCTAGTAATTTCAAATATTTATTTATTATACAACAATAGCTGATTGCAATTAAATTACAAATATAGTAACTAGATAGAACTTTAGTAGCTGCATTGAAATGTAGTAGCCAGAAGCTTTGTGAAAATAATGACAAATAAAATAACAAATTAAATAATGAGAATATTAAAGCAACATTTACGAAATTGTTTTACCAAAGCCTCTCGTTACGATTTTTTTAAACAATGTATACGAATAGGTAGTCAATGGAATATTTAAAATTCATTAGATGTCAGTAAACTTATTACAAGTTATTTAAAAACATAACTATTGCTTCGCTTTAATGTCATACTGATACACTGCAATCTGAAGACTTGTTTTTTGATGTGTTTCATTCACTGGCAACAATCGTTTTACTAAGTGACAATTTAATTATTAATTACCATATTTTTCTCAACATTATATTTACAACAACCCCTACTATCATGATATTGTTACTTTTTAAACACAGGTTAAAGCTATTAATTAAAATCCATACATGACCATTGTCATAATATATATTATATACAAATATGCATTCATATTCTTAAAGAATCCTTTACTTAATTACGTATGTACCACGTCGAAAGATTACCAAAGCATTTATTTTATTTTGGGCATTAATTGCCGTTAGAAAACCATGAAATTGAGCAGTTTTATCAGTTCAATGTGTATCTTAACTAAATTAATTAAATTAATTACTAGATTATGTAACTAAGTAGCTACGTTAATGTATTTATATGTACAACCTAAATTAATTAGCAATAGAGGAATTCCTTTAAAGGTAATGGGACACATTTTCAATAATAGTAGTAGATATTTCTTTTAATTAAATGATGATGTTCTAATTTCAAATTAAAGAAATTATGGATCTGGTACAAACTGGGGGTTCAAAGTTTGCTGGGAATACTAGCTACATAATATTACATTTTGCTCTATTTTTTGTGAATGGACGGTTTATTGGTGGAATTATTGCAGATAAATTTTAGTAGTTTGAGAGATGTGGACTTACTTTTCATTCGGGGGATTCAGAAGCGGCATTGAGAATAAACCGGGTAAGAAGGGAAAGGTTGGGGTGGTCGGAGAGAGTAGTGGACGTCAAGTTGACGACTTTCCCAAGAAGAACTTGAAGTTTGTTCTTCATCTCCACGGTCATAAGGGAGTCCATTCCCATGTCCGTGAAAGATTGTCCCTCCTCTACGGCTTCTGAGCTCCCGAGTTTCAAAATCTGTCTTACGAGAACCTCAATTTGGGATTTTAAGTAGGCGCTCAGGGTTTCCCCGGACATGGAATTGAACTCTTTCCAAAATGCAGCGCTGTCTATGACTGTGGAGGTTTCGGAATTGTCTGAAGAATTTGGGTTCTCATTTGCGGAAGATATTTCTTCTAGATAATGTCTATTATGGGGGAACACTGCCTTATAACCCGAGGCATCCAGTTCGACGACAGTAGCCCGGGAATTCTGAGAATTCAAAAGATACTTAAATGCAGAGATCCCCTGTGCAGGGGAAAACGGCTTTACTCCAAAGGCCCCCTCATTCCCTACGGTAGTTTTACTCGCAGCCCCGATTTCTGACCAGGCACCCCAATTTACACTGGAGGCTACCAACCCCAAAGCATTTCTGTAGTGGGCTAAGGAGTCCAGAAAGAAATTTGCAGCGGAGTGGTTACTCTGCCCCATGGGGGACAAAATGGCCGCCACGGAGGAAAACATGACGAAATATTCGAGCTTGTAAGATCGGGTCAAAGTGTGGAGATTCCAGGCCCCTTGAACTTTTGGGTTAAATACGGTGTGGAACTTTTCCATCGTTTGGTTTGGGATGATAGCGTCGGAGAGGGTTCCAGCGGCGTGGAAAATTCCCCTCAGTGGGGGTAAACCATGTTGAGGTTGTACGAGATCCTCGAGAAGCTGTTCACATTGCGAAACGCTTCCGATATCGAATTGCATTGCGATGATATTGATTCCCATTTGGCCTAAGGATGCCAAAACCCCAGAGGCGTATTCAGAGGGGGGATTTCGATTTACAAGGACGATGTGCTTTGCCCCCTGTTCTGCCATAAGCTTAGCAACCTCGAGACCAATGCCCCCAAGCCCCCCGGTAATTAAATAGCTACTCTCGTCATTGAAGATACAGTTGGAATACTCAATTGTGGAGGAGCCCTCTGACAATTTCATTTTGGGGGTAGTCAGCACGATTTTCCCGATGTGCCGGGCTTTCTGCAAATACACCAAAGCTTCGCGACATTGTGTGGTTTGGAAGCGCGTGTAGGGCAATGGGGCAACTTTCCCCTCTTTCAGGAGGGCTGCCATCTCCAAAGTCATTTCTCCTATTATTGCATCGTCTACCTGTTCCAGATCTATCACTGTGTACTCGACATCCGGTCTTAACGCTTTCACTTCGTAGGGCTTCCAAATGGCAACCTTCCCCATTTCTACGAATCTGGCATTTTGATTACACGCCCCCAAAGTGGCTTCTTTAAAATTCCCGCTCGTTAAGGAATTCAAGACTACATGGACCCCATTTCCATCCAAGGCCTTCCGAATATCGTTGCCGTATTCAGTGTTTCGAGAATGGTAGACATGATCTATCCCCAGGGAGCGGAGGTATCCCCGTTTCCTCTTGCTCCCAGCAGTTACGATAATTCTGGCACCGATGAATTTTGCTATTTGAATTGCGCAGAGACCTACCCCGCCAGAAGCCACATGAATCAGGATGCTTTCCTCCGGTTGCAAATTGGCGACATACTTGAGACAATATAAAGCTGTTAAGAAAACAGTAGGAAATGCGGCAGCCTGGTTAAAAGTGAGGTTTTTCGGTTTTATTGCCACGGAGGAACAAGGGGCGTAAGTGTGGCTGCTAATGGCTCCGGCAAAAGTCATCCCGAAAACAGGGTCACCTACTTTTAGATTAAAAACCAGGGGACCTACGGAGGAAACCACTCCGGAGAAATCGGTGCCTATAGTATTGGCCTTCGTGTAGTATCCCTCAGGTCTCAAAATGACCATGAGGTCCCTGAAATTAAGGCTGGTGGCTCTAACTTCGATTTCTACCTCCTCTTCCCCCAATTCCCTTGGGGACGTACCTACGAATTGCAAATCGGAAATTGATCTAGTTTTCGGGAGCAAAATGCTATACCTATCTGCTGTAGGGAGCCTTAATTCCGCGGGAGTGGGTTCAAGATTTGTCAACCTGAGAACGTGTCTTTTATTTCCCCGGTACGCAACCTGGTAGTCTGTTCTATCCTGTGACCAAATTTCGGAACAAATTTCCTTGATGCTGTTACTTTGCTCTAATTCATCTGGGTCAACATCAAGGATAAGAAGACTCATGGAAGGATTTTCATTCTTCAGCGTTTTCATGAAACCCCAAAGGGTTCCCGAAAACGGGCAAGTGGGCGACTGGTCGTCGATGTAAACACCCCCGGAAGTTACGACAATGATTTTCGGTGGATTTTTCAAACTAGCTGACAAAAAGTGCTGAGAAATATTGAGAATTGTGTTGATAATGGGAGCAGCTTCGTTATGGCACCCGTCTACAAAATAGATCACCCCTTCTAAGTCTAACGAACCCTCCCCCTTGTTATCTAAAGTGTTCTGGATAGCGGTTTTGCAGTCTGATGATACCAAGGCTTCCTTGATAGAACTCGTCTGGCGACCTAACAACTCCATAGTTTCGGAAAATAAAGGCTCCAATTTACTATTCCCATTCGAAACCGAAATCCAGTGTTTTTTCGGACTGACATCTTTATCTACGGGACCTTTGGCAATATAATCGTACACCTGACCCACAATGACCCCACATCTGTTATTTGAAGATGGAAAAACAGAAGTAGAGGCAAAAACATTACTCCGTAAAAGTTCTGTCCAGGAATTCTCGTTAATGAGGACGTGATGCGGACGGAGTTCAAAATCTTTAAAGCGCCAATAGCCCTCAAGAACTCCGAATATGATATCGTGGGTCCTTAATGGTTTCGTTGTCTCGTAAATGACAAAGTGTCCGAATGGAGCTAACAACATTCTGGAGTTTCGGACCGTGGTCCTCAGATTCTCGGTGGCATGAAGAACATTAGATGCTATGATGATATCGTAGTGAAAAGGAGTAAATCCCTGACTCATGGGATCTTTTTCGATATTCAGAACCTTAAAATCGATATTTTTTGCAAACTTTGCGAATTTATCTTTAGCATTTGAGATGAGAACGGAAGAAATGTCAGTGTAAGTGTATTGGTAGCGGATGGACAAATCCTCCAAAGCTGAAAAGACATAGGAGGAAGTTCCGCCCGTCCCCGCCCCTATTTCAAGAATGCGAATGACGGGGGAAGTATTCGATTCCTTGTGCCTTGCTACTTCAGAGAGGGCGGTGCTCAAATAATTAACGATGGTCAAGTACCCCCTTTTCATTGGTGGGGAATTCATGTATAATTTTTCAGCAGATGGAAGATTTTTGTTCCCCTTTTCGGGGAACAGGGTCTCTAGCGCCGATTCCTTCCCGCTCAAAATTGAAGCCAATTTTTGCCCGCTAATTTTTTGAAGATTTACGTCCTCGCTATAGTTATTAAATGACTCGAGGACCTTTTGTTCCAGAGATGTTATTTCTGAAAGAATTTTGTCCCTACCGGGGATATCTGCCTGGAGAACTTGCCATGTGGAACCTTCCTGGATAGATTTTTTGCTCAAGCACCTTAAAATTTTCTCCTCTTCCAGAATTTGCAAATATCTTTGCACTACTCCGTGGTGTTGCTTTAGAATATGAAGATCTTCCAGGAACTGGAGGGAATTAATGGACTGCCCCATCTCGGGCTTCCAACCTAGTTCCAGGAATGCACTAAAAACGTAAAGGAAACAAATTCTATCCATATTGTCATCGGCAACCTCCCCCGCAGCAGCCTGGGATCTCATTTCCTTCATGTGATCGAAAATATTTAGATTTGTGTTAGAAGATTCAAAATCTACCCTAAAAGCCGGTTGATACCTCCATATTTCTTTAAATAATCCCGGAAGCCTAATTTTATCCATGGAGAGAGACCGGAGAAAAGTTTCCACGGAGGTTTTGACAACAGAAATGCCCTCCATAGAAACCAAAAGGTTCCCATCCTCATCATACAAGAATAGTTCATTTTGACCTATTTCTTTAGCAGAAGATAATTTTGCGGAGATATAAAATCTAGTGGAGGAATTGGAACAAGTCCGAGCAAACCAAACATATCTCTGGATACCTACTGGAAGGAATAAATCTGTGAGATCTTTTGTTCCAAATGCAAATAACTGGATCATGGCATCAGCTAGAATCGGATGACACAAATAGTCCCCCATATTTCCACTGTTAAGGGGAAGGGGAACTTCCGCCAAAACCATAGAATCATTTCTCCAGATAGAGGAGATGCTTTGGAAACTCTTCCCGAATGTTAGCCCCAGTTCGGGGAACTGAGAGTACATGGGCTCTGTCTGGAATTCTTGACAACTCGACTTCACACTGGGGATGTCTATTTTCTGGATATTCTGGGGAAGGGAGGAGGCAAATGGGGAAAATCGGCCCACCGCGTGTCTTTTCCAGCGCCTAATCCCATCCTCACCCACTGTTTGTTTGCTTACAGACACCTGGAACCCGCTAAAATTAGAATTGCTTAAAGTACTGACTAACGTTTGTATATGGCCCGCCTTCCCAAGCTCTAATTCGAGGGGAGATTCTACCTTAAAGTCCTCCACTAGAAGGGGAGTAAGGGGCTCCGAGAAAATGTCCGAGTTCCCCTGTAAAGCACAGTGGCCCGCCGCAGTGACCATTTCCAGCAACCCAGTACAGGGGACTATTATTTTGGAGGCCACTTGATGGTCTCCTAGGTAGGCCAGGGTTTCCAAGTCCAGGTTGTGCTGGTAGACATGATCCTGGGTCACCAAAGGGATTTTCCTGCCAATTAAGGGATGCAAAAGAGTGGAATTGAAAGCAATGGACCAATCGTCCCCTTTTGACTCGAACCAATAGGGTTGTCGTTGGAAGGGGTACGAAGGGAGGGGGATTTTGTTCCTAATGTACGGGGAATCGAATCCCTTCCAGTCAACACCCCCTCCCTGGGTGTAAATACTGGAGATGGCGGTAAGAATAGTTGTCCAGTTGTTTTCCTGTTTCTTAATGGAGGGAAGCCATAACAAGTCTCCAGTGTTTGTGTTAGGACTCATGTTTTCCATAGCCAAGGCCAGGAGTACGGGTTGGGGTCCCACCTCTATAAATACGTTAGTGTTCTCTTTTTCAGCCGTTTGGATGGCTTTTACGAAATTGACACTGTGCCTGCAGTGGTCTATCCAGTACTGGGGATTGACTCCGTCCCGTTCCAGTAATTCTCCTGTCATACCCGAAATATATTGGCAAGTAGCCTCCCTATGCTCTAAAGTAGAGGCTAATCTGAAATACTCAGGGAGGATGACCTCCATGTCCCGGGAGTGGTACGCATGCGTGGCAGCCAGGATATGGGTCTTCATCCCTTGAGCCTTGCATACCAATTTAAATTTTTCCAATGTTTCTCTCTTGGCGGAGAGGACAACTTGATCCGCGGAGTTGTTGCAGGCGATATCTATCCAACCGTTGACCTCGTCTTTAGCAAACTCGGTTAACATACCTTCTATGTGTGCCAAACTCGTCTTACAAGCCATCATTGCCCCATGGGGAAGACTGTCTATCAACCGAGTACGAACATAAACTAGTTTTAGAATCTCCTCAATCGAAAGAATTTCCGCCGCGACGGCGGCCGCCATTTCCCCTAAACTATGACCAATGACAATGTCCGGACGGATCCCGAAACTTTTCCACAACTGAAGGAGGCTGTACTCGATACAAAATATGGCGGTCTGGGAATAAAGGGAATCATTTATGGTTTTGCCCTCGTTATCTACGTTTTCTCCTTCTCCCCCTCCCCACATGACATTTAGAAGATTAATTCCCAAATACTCCTTTAAGATATGAGTGCAATAATCCATGGAATCCCTGAATACGGGGTGTGTCCTATATAACTCCTGGGCCATGCCCTCGTACTGGGAACCTTGTCCTGGGAAGAGGAACACGATTTTCTGCTTTTCCACCCTCACTTTACCCTTGTTGGGAGATTTCGACTTTAGTTTCTGTAAGAGTGTTGCAGAATCTGAGCCTACGAAGGCCGTTCTGTAGGAAAAATGGGCCCTGCCCACATTGGCCGTGAAAGCAACATCTTCTATTGGAACCTCTGGATTTTCTTTTAGGAAGTCCCCGTAACTAGTTACCAACTCATCAAGGGCTTGCGCAGATTTGGCCGACAGTGCTAGAATATGTTGGGGGCGGGCGTATTTCTCCCCATGCTCGTAATAATTTGTAAAGTTACCCGGTTCCTCAAGCAACATGTGGACATTAGTGCCACTAATGCCGAAAGAACTGACACCAGCAATTAGTGGCTTCCCATCGGGAGACTTCCACTCTACGGGGGACAAAGGAATCTCCGCTGGGATCGACTCCAAGTCAATTAAAGGGTTTAAGGATTTCAGATTTCGGTGTGGGGGGATTAGTTTCTTATTCATTGCTAAAATTACCTTAATAAGTCCCGCAACCCCTGCGGCGGATTCGGCGTGCCCGATATTTGTTTTCACCGATCCAATAAGCAATTTTGACTTCCTTTGAGCATCTGCGGTGTTTCCATAGCCGGCGGCGATTGCGGATATTTCTGTTGGGTCTCCTTTCTTTGTTCCTGTGCCGTGAGCTTCAATGTAACTAACGTCTAAGGGATCCACTCGGGAATAGTGAAGGGCTCGGGAGATGGCTAACTGCTGACACTCTCTGGAAGGAGTTCCGAAACTAGTTGTTGTCCCTTCTTGTGTTATTGCTGAGCCACGAATGATTGCCAGAACTCGATCGCCATCTCGACGGGCTTGGGAATATTTCTTAAGGACGAGGATCCCGCACCCTTCAGCCCTTCCGAACCCATCTGCACTTTCATCGAAGGTCTTGCACCTGCCGTCTTCTGCCAGAACGTGAGAAGCGAACATCGTGTCCCGAGTGAAGGGTCTTACCAGCAAATTCACTCCACCTGCCAAAGCTAAAGTGGAGTCCCCTCTGCGGAGACTTTCGCAGGCAAGATGAACTGACACCATTGAAGAAGAGCATCCAGACTCCGTTGCAATGTTGGGGCCGTTGAGTCCGAGATTGAAGGAAATTCGAGCCGAAGACGCGGCGTGTGAGTTCCCTAAATACGTCCTTTGAAACTCATCGCTGAAGTTGTTCGCCTTCATCATCAATTTCTCGTAGTCGTGTCTCCATATTCCGGTGAAAACTCCAGTGTCCGACCCCAGAAGCTCCAAGGGATTGATTCCGGCGTTCTCAAGCGCTTCCCAGGTTACCTCCAGCATCAACCTCTGTTGTGGGTCCATGTAGCCCGCTTCGCGTGGACTGATTCCAAAAAACTTGGCGTCAAATTCTTCAATCGCACATTTCAGGAACCCGGCTTGTGTGTTTAGAAATTCAGCTTCCTTGGGATTCCACCGGGAATCGGGCACTTTGCTAATTGCGTCAACTCCCCGCAGAATTAGCTCCCAAAATTCCTCAACGCAATTTGCTCCTGGGAACCGACAACTCATCCCAATCACAGCAATGTCACTTTCAGGGTGTTCTGGTCCAAAGGAGGAAGATGTTTCAATGCTCCCGTTCATGAGTCCGTGTTCTAATTCCATGTAAGCTCGTTGACTTTTCATGATATTGACGCATGCCTGTGGAATGCAACAGCAAACATCATCACTTTTATAACCGAAAGCACAAAGACAATTCTTCAAAAAAAAACCAAAAGCAACTAATACTATTAAAAAAGCACTTTTTTAACATGATTGGAATTCAATCCTTTTAAAAGAGAGAAGAACATCAAATATACTAAAAATATTAAAATATTACACACCTACTACATAACTAACATAGAATTCAGTTTTAGTATGAAATAAAAAGTAATTGTAATTGTAATTCATCTTTATTCAAGTATGAAATAAAAGTAACGTACGCTTTTCATTGATATCGCAGGGAATACTTTCTTTTGGAAAATGTGACGCCACAGTTTAAGGAACATCTAAAAATGTAACAGAAAACAGTTAAGTATTTTCAAATAGTGTTACTAGCAAGTACACACATTTTTTCTCGTAAAAACTATTTTTACCTCCATTCCAGAGTTGCATCGGATTTTCTCCTTGGTGGCCACCTGGCATTCCTCGTGCATTTTAAAGATACTATAGTTGGAAGGGAACCTAGAAAACATTACATAGTATTAAATATTTAAACATAATCATAGAAATATATTTCCTTACAACACACATAAACACAATTATGTCGTAAGTCCAGAGCATTTTCTTATCCCTACTTAAGAAAGACTAACACAATTTTTAATTATTTTATAGAGAATATTTAGCAATTTTCAGGGATTGAGGCACCGTTAGGCTAATATGCTTAAAAATTTCTTCATAAGGGAAAACCTTATTGAAAATGATTTACAGTGGACAGTGACACTATCAGCTATCTTATTTTTGCTAATAATCTTAATAGGACCTTTATCGCTGAAAAAACATAATAACCTCGATTAAATCATTTCAATTTTGATAAGCATTGACAGTTTCATTAGTTTTCCTGCAAAAATTGCACGAAACTGAAAAGTGATTTTGTGGTGCTTGGGTTTTCGGTCCTCAGTGCTTACAACATGGCTATTTAACTACTGCATGATACAATAATTATATGTATGAACTAACAACTAAATACAACCTTTCTCATTATTATTGCGTCTACTTACTGTTTGTAATGAATATCAATTGTGTAACTAAAGCGCTTTTTTATTAGATGAAAAATTAGGTAACTTGCCATTCATAAAAATATTTACTACATAATATGTAGTTTAGATATGACACGACATTATAATGTTTTTGTTTAAAATATATTTTAGTCATAATAAACTTGCATATAATAGACGAAAAGCTTTGCAGCGTGAGATATATGTTTCATTCACTAGAAGTTTTCCTTAATATCTAAGTATTATTATTTCCGTGGGAACTTACGTAGTGAAGCAGTCTTCATTGTCTATAGAGGACATGTGTTTGTCAGTTATAGAGTTCTCCATTCTTTTGCTAATCATCCAACTCTCCAAACATTTGTACAGGGAAATTGGAACATCAACTAAAGTTTACGGGAAATCATTAGCATTATTGTTTAGTGTTTAGTAGATATTCATCAAAGTTTACAATATTAATCATCGACAGATTGCATAAGATACAAAATAAGTAGTGCATCGACCGTTGGGGATTTACGTTAGTTATCTCTAAACAATTATTGCATGCAATACATTAATTGAATTAATTGTAATTTTAGCTTATTAGAAGCACGTGCCTTGGGTTTTAGCATTCCTTAAATAATTATACATTTTAGTAGAGAAAATGAGCGAAAATGATAATGACAATGGTCAGGAACTTAAATTAAGTTTTGTTAACGTTGAAATTGGAATTAATTTATATGATCTATGCTCTATTTGAGTACCTTGTATTATTTTATATTAAAAAGATAAAACATTTTCTATTACCGTTTTCTGTCGAATGCTGTGTTGCAATCCTCATCAGATCTTTCCACGTAGCTATAGAGGGCTTGAACAGAAACAGAGAAGCGATATCTCTCTCAGTCTTGGTGATACAGATTTTGGGAGCTTCCTCCTTAAATAGGTGGTCGCCATTTCGAGTGACCTAGTAAACAGAATAAAAACATTTAGTACATATTTAAGTAAAATTAAATTTAAGTAAAACTTTGTATTTTTGCTATTTAAACAGTGATGATGTAATTAAATAAGCTACCAGTAAGTTAGGGTCCACATAAATGCATTTCTCGCATAAAGTCAACTTAAATAGCTGCAGTTTTGCATAAATGTCTGGGTCCACATTTTCGTCTTGACTTTCTTCACATACAGAAACGAAATCGAAGATTTCATCCAAAACAGACCTTAAATTTAAAATATATAATTTATTAGCAGATTAATAGCTTAGGCGCATAAATAATTACTAATACCACACCACACCCCAATAGGAATCTTGTAGGACTGACTTTTTACGTATCTTTATATCTATTTCGCTTTTAGGTTCAGTGGATAGGCTTTTTTTACATGTAAACCAAAAAGATACGCTCTAAAATCCGTTTTACGCATAGAAATTCCTTGATACCGGAATGCTTATACGCGGATGCATCTTTGACTCATTAATTAATCACGATAAGACAATTACAATTAAGCCTTAGCCTGCAGGCACTGTATTACTAATAAACTAAATATTTTGTTTTCGTTATCTCTCACGCGATGTTGATCCACATTTATCATTTAGTATTACAAAATACCTTGTAAAGTAAACTAAGTGAATGAATGGAGAGTCGGACGTAGGATTTAGGACAGGAAGACAAGAGATAACACACAATACATAATATTTGTCAACGAACACATTGCACATACATACACACTCTTTAAAAACCCAATGTTTACTTTGCGAATAGATAAATGTCAAACTGTATGTAAATATGTAATAACAGGAATGCTTATCTTCAGTGCCTAATTCAGCATATACTAATAGTGCAGACATTGCAATAATACATACGAGATGAGGCTAAATACGATGCATACAGCGCAAGGTAAGTGTAGGAAAGGATTAAACTTGTGCTTTATGCACTAAATGCATATATTATTATTATTATTATTATCGGAAGTTAGTTTTGGTAATTACTTTTAGCAAAATATCTAAATAGGTTTGCAAATATATGTTACTGTTTAGGCAAAAACATTCCAAAGATATTTTTATCTTTGTGACAAAAATTCAGCAAGATGTTTTTCGAAAATAGGAAAATAAAGTATAGACATAAATGGTTCATACCGTATCTCTGGGTTGATGTTATTTGCCTTTATAAGTATTGTGATCTTCTTCGTAGTACAGGTCATCTTGAGTGAGCTGGCCATTGTAAGGGCCTGTAGAGCTTCTTTATCGTTTTTAGCGTAAGTAACCCACATCTGCAGGCCAGCTTCTAATGGTAAATATATGCAAAATATTTAACTATAAAGAATTATTTAATATTACATTGATTTACATACATTTGTAATATAATAATACAATTGACAATATTATGAGGAAAGTGACAAGGGAAGGGACCGTTCGTCCCTTGTCGCTTTCATGACTGCAAGACTGAATGTTTTATGAAAAGGAGTTGTGTACCGTTATCAGCCATGACGCGTGATGGCCGGAGATCCGGATGAGTGGACTTAAGATTTAGTAATCTGTGCTAATCTGTTAATTGTAGAGAAGATTAGAGATTGAAGAGTTGTCAGTTGTGGACAGGATGTTGAAATGATAATATCTTCTGTATTGGGATATTGGTTGGTTGTCGACGTGTCCAGTGCAGTGCAATTGCCAAATGCAGTCACTTCATGCCGGCAGGCTGGAACTGGAATTGGAATGTAGAGCAACTGTTGCTGTGTGGATGGAGAGTGAGGAGTACGGGATGCGAAAAAGTCAGAATCTGGAGAGAGTTTCCTGCAAACTGCGTCCCAGCCAACTTTTGACTGCGTATCTTCTACTTTTATTTGCTTCCATGCTCAAGTCAGTGAAGTCAGTCTGGATATCACTCTTCGCCATGTCGTTGACTGTTGACTCACTTTTCTTCCTGGACATAGATGATAGACGTGGCCGAGGCACACTGGTTCGTTACTAATAAACATCGGATGCTACATACCTGCCATTGTTACCAACCACATGGCACCAGCCAGTACCAGAGACAGGACAGAGTAGACAAATTCAAGTAAAGGATGCAAATATGCATGCAGGTGCTAAAATAATACAAGGATAGAGTAGGAATGCAATGGTGCAACAAACAAAGCAATAGAGACACAACTAAATACAGTGAAACCGCTTTGTAGTGTTACTGTTGTGGAATCTGGAACGATGCTGTCCAAAATGCATACAGTAAAACTTGGATCACTGTATAACTGTAACTCGTCTAATGGGAGCCCTATATAGGACTTACTAGGTATAATTAAATGCTACTACATCTTAAAAAGCTGTTTGATACCTTTTGATTAATTTTAAATGATTTTCTTGGGAACAAAACAAGTTTGCGTAAAATTATAGACGGTCTTTTTAGGATTCCTAGAATTAATGAGTACTTTAAGGATTAATTGAAGGTTTTGCTTGAAAATAGCGTGACATTTCTCATTCTCGGAAATATTTGGGAGTTTGACCCAATTAGTTTTAGTTGAATTGATTTCTAAAGATGCACATGGACAACTATGGGTACAGGCATATGGATACAGACTAATAATCAAACTACACCTACCGCGGATGGGTTTCTATTAGAGAATAGAATTCTATTTGATAAGCTTTACGGTATTTAAGAATAAAAACACGGAAATTTACTTTTAATTAAGGTTTTAGTCTTTTTATTAGGTTCGTAGTGCTACTATATAGAGAGATTGTATTGTATATTTACTTTACATGGTTAATGGTTCACTAACAAGCTAACTATGTATTAAGGTACATCCATTACAAATATTTCGCTTTACATTTATTTCCTGCGTGCACACTGGAATGAAACTTAGGTGCCCTACACGTGCACAGGGTACTCAGCTTATACTGGACAAAGTAATTGCAGCCTCGTGATCATGTCGAGAATTAATTTCATGTTGAAAAGCGTCTTAAAAATCTAAAATTTGCTAATACACATAATATACATCAATTAAATGCACACATGTCATTAAATGAAGTCAAAGATTTCCACAAAGTGTGCGTCTCAAATTATAAATTGAAATAATACAACCGTTATGTGAGTCTGCATTTAATACAGTAATACTTATCTAAGCAAATATAATTGCCAATTAATCTGACATCGGGAATAAATAGTATTCCTTGCATGCGTAATTTGATACCCTGTAAAGTAAGCAACAACTTAATGAGATGACGTGTCTCCTGTCTGGATCTGCTGGAGTTTTGGCTCCAGAATGAGACACTCTGACGTAACAGGAAACCGTAAGTCGTAGACTTTCAGGTTGTCGACACCGGCTTTATTGCGCAGTAAATTCTTCTGCGTTAAAATTTTAACCGGCATGTATTTGCATCTGAATTTATTTTAATCCACATGCATTTTATAATGTATTAAATGTAAACAGTCATAAACTCAGAGCTATTGACCACTATTAGGCAGGGCTTTATTAAACAATTAATTAATGTTGTTTACTTCCATTTTAGCATTTTTAAATTATCCATAGTATTAGCATGTAGCATATCCACAGTTTTTGAATGAATAAAAATTAGAACTAGCAGAAATTAACAAAACCAAATCTAAGTTTTACTAGTCCTGATCTTGACCTACACCTACGTTTTATTATGCAAATTATTTAAACGGTTAAGGTGTATGGGATTCCTGGGTTTCTCCAATTACATACTTATGTGCATTAGGACATCCAATTCAGTAATAAATATGAACGAATGTGAAGTACTTTCATGTCAGGGAACAACAATCAAAGACTTTGCGTGTCCTGAATATAAAATAAAATGTCTTTAAACATGTTTTAGCTAATTGTTAGAAAAATGGTGCACTAAGATAGTTTTTGAATTTTATCTAATGCTTAATTTAAAAAAGCTAAATACAAAAATAAAGCATCAATATTGTAAGGATGCCTAATGTACACATTTACAATTGTACCTTGTATGTACTTTTATGCGTAGATTTAGTATAAAAACCCCTTTACCCCTTGTGTTCCAAAAAATTTGTTTTTTTTGCAACCCTGACGATTAACTATAGTTAAATAAGCTGAAGTGAATAGGAAATAAGAAATAATCATTGTAGGTTAGACAAAGAAACAAAATGCAATCATCAAAGAATTGCCACAAATTGGCATCTTGACATGCAATTAAAGGTCGTATGTCCATGGTACCTCTGTAGGAATTCGGGCTGTCACCTTTGCATCTCCTTCTATTACGTTCTTTTGTACTGATGAGGTTTTGCTTATGAAATTTCTGGTCAATTAATTCGCTTTTTCCAACAAAAAGGTCCAAACTGAGTCAGATGTAACTTTGCGCTCATAATTAGTTATCTTTCATTCTTGTTAAAAGTGTATCCTTGGGATTGGTCTTGGTCTGATTTTTCAAACAGGCACATCAGATTGTCATGGAGTACAGTACGGGAGACATCACGTCAAAAACACGACGTTAACTCACGGTATTATAAAATGCATAGCAAAAAATTCATATTTTACAAGCCATGTGTATCAGTTTTATTATTTTCTATTGTTGTAGGTCAGACTTTTTAGATAGGGATGAATGAGTAAGTATAATAAAACTGCAAATGCTAATAAAACCTTACGTAGAAAATACATTACATATGTAAGTGGCTATTCCATCCCATCCCGGCCGGTCTACTTGCACTTACAATTGAAATGAGTCACGCAGTAGACATCATTATTTGTAATGCACTCATCAATTATAAATATAAATTATTAGCCAAGCCAGCATATTTATCCTTTCGTAATATAATGAATAAAATTCTTCTCCTGTGTCTGACTTCATATAGAGGAAACCATTGCCAAGGAATTGCTAAATATTTTCGTCAAATTGCCAGTTTTGTTGATGACAATATTTTAAATGAGATATTAGAGGATGTGGTACTAAATTCTCATAAAACCCCACAGTGCTCCTGTCTGGAATAAAAGGTTCACATTTTACATTCCTGACTTCATCAGTTTACCAATCAATGATACCCTATTTGTTAAAAGTGATCCTTAATTACTCCTTCGTCTGGGGATGCAGCCATTTACCCGTTTATGAACTTGAACCTCACAGTACTCTTAGATGACGTGGGAAATTGAAAGATATTATCTTAATGTGTTCGTGATTCATGGTCTAAACAAAAAATATGCTATCAGAGAGACTAATAAATTGATAGACAGACAGAGGGATGGACAGAACATAATAAAAAGTAGGTATAATAAGACAATATATTAACACTAATTAACTAACTATTACGTATAAAATGCATCGAACACTCAGTCAATTGGATTGTCAATATTGTCACTCTCTCGCACAGTTACAAAGTTACAATTAAATGCTTTATCATCATTTCTGTCGTCTATGTATTTATAGGGACATTATTTACACTGCGGAATCAGGAATTGATTTTTATGAAACTTTATAAAAGAATTAACAATGATATCGTTTTATCACACTGCGACTTCAGTAATATTTACATTGCAGATATATTGCCATAATAATTCATTAACTAACGTTATATGGATTGTGTATGCAAGTTTATTTACTAGGTTACCGAAATGGGTATTATTTAGGATACTTATCTCCTGTGCACGAGATTTTCCAGTTGAAAGGCACATTTTTATTATTTACAATGGCTTAGAGTAATATAGTGTATTTCCATATAACTGCTATGTTATATGGAAATGTTATTAGATATGTTATTAAATAGTGTGTGTAAAATATCTATGCTATAGAAATCGTAAATATTTGCATTAAAGCCTATTTGCAAACGATAACGCTTGACAACTGCGAAATTTTCCATACCGTTTGTTACTTACGGTATGGAATAAGTTGCGATATTTTCTATCCATTTTGCTATGGTTTATTTGTTTTTTGGAATCATCTTTCGTTTTATTATGTTGCCTTAATTGTTCCATAACAATAGTTGTTATTAAGTCTAAGCAAATATATGTGGATATCGTCCAAGGTTCTATATTATGGTCGAATGTGATTTTATAATGGAAAAGAATGGCAGCAGAAGCAGAGATGCTATTCTTTTACGTTCCATGGAACAGTCAATATATTAGTACGAATAGCATATAAATATAACGATAGGTTTTGAGACCATTGAGAGCATTGAGAGCAGTTTATCTAGGGGATAACTGATACAGAGTCTGGTGCATTTTTGTCAAATGCCAAAAACAATGGCATAAGTATACATTAAGGGTAATTATTGTCTATGTAGGTAAGCAAAACGTCAATTTTTAATGTTATTTACGATTGATTATTTACTAAACATGGTGAATGTGTCAAAGTTTGAACTTTTAAAGTGCTTTCCACTTCAGTTAAGATTTTTTATTCTATTTAATGCAAATGAAATAATCTGAATAGGTCATAATGTCACAGAGAACGTGTGACCGATGATTCATTACCTAGTTAACCTAATTGTAAGAACAATCCCCACGCTCGGCCTTTATCTTATCAGCAGCAAACACTAATCGTAAACACTAATCGTAAACCTCACTCAATTTGTTTATGAAGTGAGAAAACAAAAATAACATAAATAAATGAATAATAATTAGTTTAACAGCATTAATGCCCTTAATTACAGAAGTAAGTATTTATAAAGAATAAAATATTTGTATAGATACCTGCTGGATATAGCTGGAGACTATGATGGACAAAAATAGTTAAAGATGCTCATATCTTATCCAAGGTGCGTTAAAAGTTAAAATGCTTATTGGTGCAATTTACATATTCACTGTAGTGTCTCATCTCAAAAGTCAAATTACATAAAAGTGAACGATAGAATAACACACGGCACTCGGCACACACAATAAATAATGTCTGTCTATTCTCATCTGATTCAACGTTTGCGTTTGTTGGGACGCAAGGCGAGTGCGTCTCGTGTTGTCTTTGTTGCCTAAACTGGACTACTACAGTAAACTCCACATCAGTCTAAAATCTGCATTTACCTTCTGCTTAAATATCAACCGCCAATTCCAATACACATGGCAACTTGAAGTGTAAATAGAAATAGATTACACCTGTTCTCTTAGTTTTACTTCAGTTAGGTTTATGTTT
>JAQFYC010000675.1:0-49507 GCA_034694165.1 Tomocerus mixtus
TATATGAATATCGCAAATTCACTTTTGTACAATACATTTTATTTACCCCTGTTAGATTTCCACCATTGTATTATTTTACTTTTTCTGTTATTATCCCCATACATTTACTTATAGTAATAATTAGGTTAGGTTAGACCCCCAGAGGGTCGGCGAAGCCGACCATCACGCCATATATGAATATCGCAAATTTACATTTGTACAATACATTTTATTTACTCCTGTTAGATTTCCACCATTATATTATTTTCCTTTTTCTTTTATTATCCCCATACATTTACCCATATAAATAATTAGGTTAGGTTCTCCCCCAGATAGTCGGCGAAGCCGACCATCACTGGACATTTATATAAACACCAATTTAATGGTTAACGTTGCATTAAAGCTTCCGTCATTCGTTTGTCTGTTGACAGTTTTGTACAAAAGTGCTCCAAAAAATCATAATACGTAATTTTACTGCAAAATTTTTATTTGCCGGCTGAGCCCATTGCCGGCTAAACCGCATCCGACTGCCGGCTAAGCCGTATCCGGCTGCTGGCTAAACCGTATCCGGCTGCTGGCTAAACCGCATCCGGCTGCAGGCTAAACCGCATCCGGCTGCTGGCTAAACCGCATCCGGCTGCCGGCTAAACACGACTTCCCTCACACGTGTATGTATGCAAGAAATAACAAATGTATTTTTACGTTTTCTTGAACAACGACTTCGAGGGGCAATTGTTGATCTTTCAGTCCCAATTTTGTTTGTACTTAATCCTGATGGACCTGGAACTGGAGATGTGGCTTTTGCGTAACCACTTGGACTAATAACTTCTCCTATAACCGAGAATGAAATATTCCAGCGTTAATTACTTGAAAGTACTACAGTTTAGTTATATAATGTTGTTGCATGTGCTAAAAAGGCAGTTTACTTTGACTGTTTCTTAATTACCAAATCTTTCGGCAATGAAATCTTCAAGAAGATAAACTCGAGTAGTTAATCTCCAGACAGCATCCTTTAAAGAATCGATTTCGACATCTGAATCAAAGTCGATATTATTTCGACTTTGCTGTTGCTCCATTACGATAAATATTAGTAAACTTTTATTATTGATTTTATATTTTAGCTTTATGCCGGATTTTGTGAGTACCTTTCACAGTAGTCTTGTCTTTAAATAAGTTGCGCCTTGCGCCCAATTTTAATTATTAAAGTATATTTCGAATTTTTGATTTTTAACTACTTTTGAATTTGAAATATTTATAAATGCTATAACATTATAATATTTATATCATCTGGAGATACACAATTTGCAGTCTGTAAGAAATGTTACTTTCCACTTTCAACTTTACACAATTATATTTCGTGTATCCAATTTGTATTTTAGAACGGTGCAGAATTTAGGACGTGGACATAATACTAAATAAAATATGTACTAGAACACAACATAAGTCTAGATTTAGATGCCAAAGTACGAAATTAGGACATTAAACTCTCATTTTTGAAACTCCTACTCTACTCTGATAAACCGCACTCGAATCGACTCGCCAATATTTCGAAAAGCCTTAGTGGATGTATTAGTGTCCCACTGGGGAATATATTTTAGCAATTTCTTTATTTCAATGCTGAACTCCCCAAATTATCGAAGTATCCCAACTACATTAGTAAATAATATAAATATAAATTACGAGCAAACATAAATAAATTCACTTGATTTCAAAATATGATTTTATATAGTACATCTATTTTAGAATTTTTTCCAGAATGACCATTAATGCTGACGTCAAACGCCAACCAGTCCAATTATCCATATGATACCCTTATTAAATGACATGTACTAAGGTGCACAGTTATGTCGTAGGCACAAGGGTCCTCTTTAAGGCAAGATGTTTCTAGTAAACTATAATATCCATCCTGCGTCCATACTTACAACATGACAACACTATTAAGATAATTATATATTATATTGTAAATAGCTTGATAATTATTATGTAAGATATATTATTGTAAATAAATGGAAGAATACAATTAGATGAAAAAAGAGATTTACTAAATGTATATAAATAAATGGTTACATCATTAACATATTAATATTTCCACACAGCTTGAAAATAATCAGTATCACTTATGAACATACTACTAAGTTCTATAAAATATAAATGTTTTCATTTTTCATGCAAATTTTTATTTGCCTTCAAAGGTTTTTTTCTTTTGACCGAATAGTCGATTCCCATTCTTTCATGTACATTTTTCACATGCAAAGCCAAATTACTGTTATGGTTAAAGAAGAAAGAACACAAGTTGCAAGAAAAGGGTCTTGAGGAGTCGTGGAGCTTCAGATGTGTATCTAGACGAGCCTGATTTAGACAATAGTGAGGTCGTGGACAGTGTGGACATTTATAACGCGTATCCTCCACATCATGTACTTTTCTGTGTTCCCTCAAAGATTTAAAATCGCTAAATTCCACTTTGCATTTTGCACAAAATAATTTTTTCGGTTTTCTTACACGCTGATCTAAAGATTTGTAGTTTTCAGGGTGAACCTTCTTGCAATGTTGTCTTAACTCATCCGGTCTTGCATATGATTTTGAACAAATGTCGCACGTATGTGTCTTTTTTTCATGAGTTGACAAAATGTGACGCTTGAGGTGGCTATTGGTCCTAAAATAAAAGGAACATTGGTCGCAGCGATAGCGTCTACTAGAGTCATGGACCCCACTGTGCAAATCAAGAGCATTTTGAGTACGAAATTTCACCGAACATACGGAACAAGTAACATCAGATGGGCGTTCCACTTTAGATTTTCCTTGTTGGTCCCCTGGAATGCATTTTTTCTTAAATACTCTGACAGGCCTTCCATTTTCGTGCCTTTTCATGTGATCTCTTAAATGACATAAGCGTTTAATTGTTGTGCCACAAATGTCACAAATATGTCCCGGTCCCGGCACGTACGCCTTCTTTTGTTTTTGGTAGTACGCCTTGTCATAATGAATTTGTCTGTGTTTCTTCAATAATGTAAGATCATTAAATTTCGAGTTACATATTCTACACACGTACTTCTCTTTCTTTTTTCTTGTAAATTTTCTCCTTTCAAATTTTTCTGCAGGATGAGCTTGTTTATGGTGTTCTTTTAAATTCTCCAGTCTGCCGAAAACTTGGGTACAAAATTTGCAAGTTCTCTGCCTCAATTTCTGATGAACTCCAATATGACAATCCAAGTGATATTTCCTTATAAATTTGCGGGGACATTTGTCGCAGGAAAAAGGACGGCTTATTCTATTTGACATTTTTCGCCTTTTCTTCTGATTATTGCCGTGTTGCGAATGATGATGTTTATTTTTATGACGCACTAATAAATAAAGCGTAACAAAACCACTAGAACATTCTCCACATTGAAAAGGCATCTTTCCCTCGTGAATTTTCTTACAGTGATCAGTCAACTCTTTTGAAGTTTCAAATTTCACTGTGCACAATTCACATCTAAACTTTTCATCTGCATGGAATGCTAAATGAGTTTTGTAAACTGTAAAACTTTCTAGTTTCTCTCCACAAAACGAACAGGTGTAAACTCTTGGCTTTCGTAGCTTCTTTATACGCATTTCAGTAACCGATCGGTTATATTTCATTGCTCGCTTCGCAGAATTACTATTATTTAATCTTTTTTCAGAAGATGATTTGGAATGGGTTTCAGGAGTGTCAGTTTCGTCACTGGAGTAACTTAGGACGCTTACATCATCTTCTAAATAATTTCCTTTGTTTGTATTTCGTGTAGCCATCCGATGAGCTCTTGAGTTTAAGTGTTTTTTGTGATCTTTAAATATATAAGTCACAAAGTTACAAGTTAAACAGGTTTGTTTTTTCAGTCTTTCCAGCTTTACGATCAATTTCTTCGGATACGGGTCTTCGGGGAACCATTCTGCTCGTAATATTACGTCTTTATATTCGTCTTCAATAAAATCTTCAACATCGGAATTTGTCATTGGAAGGTCTTGGCTCGTGAAATGGAATTCATCTCCATCTACAGCTCTACTTTCAGAAGAATCTATTAAGATTTTTCTGGTACCCAAATCGGAACAGTTCTGCATTTTTAGTTTCTCCAGACTAATAACCAATTTCTTCGGAGACGGATCCTCAGGAACCAATTTCGGTTGTAGCCGAGTGTTTTCAACTTCCTCTTCGCTAAATCCTCCATCATTAAAAACTGATATTGGAGAGAAATCGAGTTCACTTAAATCTATATATTCGCTTTCAGGTACAACGTCCCCTGTCCAAATTGGGTTAAAATTATTTACATTTGAAATTTCATCTACTAAGGATTGGTCACTAATTTTATCGTCATTTATATTTGGAGGAAGAGGTTCGCTTGTTTTCGTTGACAATTCTGAAACAAAATGGAATTGAAATAAGCTAAACCATATTCAAATCATATCATCTAAAATTTACGTTTGAAAAATTACAAGCTTAGCTTGGAAAGCTGAATTATACGGAATTGCAATAGTGCAGAACTGCGTTAATAATTTATGAATTTACCTGGCACATTTGCTCGAGAAAAGTCCACATAAGTCGGTTTCTTCATTACAGGTACTGTTCTAGTAACATCTAACAATACTTCAGGGATACCGTTTGCTGCCTTTGAGCCCAGTTCGCATGTATTAGCAACATTTATGGTGACACTTTGGTCTGCACCAATCCCAACTGTCTCTGCATCAAGATTATCCATTTCCGCTTCTTCGTCCCCACTTGCTGTTCCCTCTGTGCCCACCAGATTTGGGTAAAGTCTTTTGAATTTCTCTCTTAGCATTGTGTTCATCTGTTTGTCCACAACAACTATGGCCTTTTCCTAAAATTAAAAAAAGGATTATTAATACACCTACAGCTATACCAAATGCAAATGCAGCTAATCCTGTGCGATAAAATAAATACTATACGGTACTATAAAATAAGTCGCAAAATAGCAAAAAGAAAATACTAAAAGAATAATTCATTAGATTTGTAGGTGAAATAGAATTTCTATGACGAATACGTACAGTGTCATTTTTGTGTGCACTCTTTCTGTGTTGGGGCATATTGGGTGGATATCTGAACGTTGCATCACATAAACTACATTTAAACGGTCTCTCGTCATTGTGGGTTCGCCAATGGTTAAAGAGTTCTTGTCTACTCTTGAATCCCTTTTCGCAAACTTTGCATTGAAAGATACATTCCAAGTTGCGTTTGCCGATTTTATTACTGTGGTACATATTGTTGTGGACGTACAAAGCTTGAGGGTTGGACATCGTTTTATTGCAACGATTACAAACAGTCTCCTCCGTATTTCCATATTTGTGAATATTATTTTTGTGATAACTCAGAAGGTAGACATTATCCAAAACTTTCTGACAAATCGAACAAGTTCTCTTCTCCGCTTCATATTTCTCGCAGTAATTTATTTTGTGATGCCAATAGGATGAATGAAGACTGAAGGCTTTCCCGCAAATATCGCACCTGTAATTAGTAATTATTTATTTCCTTGGTTTGAAGTTTTTAGTAATAAAATATTGCAATATACTACAGATATACTTACTGAAATGGCTTTTCGGTTGTGTGTTTTGCCGTGTGGTGTGTTTTAAGGCTGTTAAATGATTTCAATATTTTCCCGCATTCCTTGCACTTAAAAGCTGGTTTCTTTTGTCCGTGCTGGTATTTTACATGGCTGCCGAGGTTTTGCCGTGATTTAAAATTTTTCCCACATTTTTCGCAAACAAACGATTTTCCAGTGTGAATCTTACGCTTATGCCGTACTATATCTTTTTCTGTTGTAAATTCTTTTCCGCATTCACTGCATTGAAAAGGTTTCTGTAAGGAGTGAGTTCGAAAGTGAACCGCCATCCTGAATTTTATTGGATTTGTGTAACCACACAATCTGCAGACGTAACCTTCAGAAGATGTGAAACACATGTCGTCTTCAACGCAGTCATGATGTAATTTCTCCATGTGTTCTGTAAATTGTTCTTGAGTTTGCAAAATTTCATTACAAATTGGACACTTTATGTAAATTTTGTGAAAAAATCTCTGATGGCTTGTTAAACTTTTCTTAGAGGCAAATACTTCGTCGCAGAGGGAACACAGAAAACATAATTTTGCCAAAATTTCTCTGTTGTCCCTATGTGAGCCGATTAAATGCTTTCGGAAGCTAATTATGTTAAATAAATTCTCCGGGCATATTTCACACGAGTACATTCCGAGGGTGAACTGTGTACTTTCACCAGGGGGCAAGTTACTTAGACTTTCTCGGGCCACCTCCAGCTCTTTGATGGTATGCATTTGCAAATGAACTAATAATCTGCCATTATTGTCAAGTCCTTCTGAGCACACTGGACAGACGAACTTTTTTGACGTTGATCCCCTTCCGATGTTGGGCAGTCGAATAGCAAAGGGTTTCATAACAGGAGCTTTGGTACTTAATATTATCCTTTCTTGGCAGGTGTCGGCCAGAAATAAAATATTTATTACCCATAATATTTTTATCTTATAAACTTTACGAAAACATTTAATTGCCATGCAAATAAATTGTAAATACCTATTTTCCTCCTAGCACGGTTCACTTCCACAGACACAACCGATTTCACAGTAGGTGCAACTAAAGTAATCAACAAATTAGTATTTTAATACTTTTTCATTAAAATAAATTGAATAAAATGAAATTTTTGGGCCGCAGTAAAGTCCGTCACCGTCCACAGTATTGACAGGATGAGACCCAAAAACATAGCGTAATTCCAGTAATTCCAAATCTTTATAATAATAATTGATAATACAATTATAAATACCTATTTTCCCTTTAACACGTTCCACGGCTGCTTTCACATTACTTTTGACTACTCCCAAAGTCGCCTTCCTTAACGATCGGACTGCTATTTTCAAACTCTGTATTTCCGACAAAATATTTCGAGTTTCCTCGGACAAAGATTCATCCACCTTCACCAAGTTGTTAGTTTCCTGTTTTTGTTGCTGAGGGGAGTGTTGTGGGCCAGTCAAACTGGACTTTGTGCCCGTCTCATTGTTGTTGGGGTTGCTTTCAGGGAGTATGGAAGACTGGGTTACTAATTCACTTTTCAGTAGTAATCCCCTGCGACCTCTATACCTTTCCACAGCTCTGACACGCCTTAAAGCGCGTTCTTCTTCGGATATCAGTCCCTGAACTCGACGAATTCTCTTCTGTTCCGAATCTCTGGCACGCTTTAATGCGAGTTGGTCTTCGGTTCGCTGGGCGCGACGAATTCTAGCCAGTTCGACATTTCTGGCACGCTGCGAGGCGCGTTCTTCTTCGGTTTTCTCTGCGCGACGAATTCTAGCCAGTTCCGCGCTTCTGGCACGCTGCGAGGCGCGTTCTTCTTCGGTTTGCTCTGCGCGACGAATTCTAGCCAGTTCCGCGTTTCTGGCACGCTGCAAGGCGCGTTCTTCGGCGGTTTGCTGAGCGCGACGCAGTTTCGCTTCTTCCGCATTTTTGGCCCGCTTCAAGATTTTCTGCTCTTCGGTATTCTTCCGCATCTTGCTATTGTTTGTCTTGCTTTGTCAACTGTTGAAAGTAAAGTATATCCAAGTATATTTAATGTTCCCAATAAAATTAAATCATAGCACTAAAAAAAATGAAAATTACAACATTCTTTAATATTTAGTTACCTATAGGATGGATCTAGTAGTGATGAGCTACCATCCCCTGCATCCAAAATAAGCTGTGAAACTCGATATTTACACATAGAAGGCTAAAGATAAAAGAAAATTTAATAAAGGACAAACGAAATGCAACATACCAATTTATTACCTTTAATTCTTTCAAATTGTCTTGATTTTATTCTTCGTTGGTCGTTAGGTTGTATTCTCTATTTATTATGTATTATGAATTATACCATCATATAATCCATCCGCCCCAAAACAATTGTCACTAACGTACCCTAAAGAAATCATTTTGCTGATTAAAACTGATTGGTCCACATTGTTTAGTGCCGTATCCAAAAGGTCCGATCGGTAATCAGTAGACGATTTGTCAATTTGCAGTACGGTATGTCAATAATGTCTCCGTAGATTTTTATTGTTGATTGTACTTTTTTTAAATAATTGTAATCTATCCGCTTTACTATAAAAAATTATAGTATTCTGAATTTGAGAAAAAAGAGATTAAAAATCTTAGGTGGCAGTTAACTTGACTCGACAATTAAACAGCTAAATAACGAATCTAACACGACGTTTAGTCATTAGTTGTAATTAACCTAACCTTTCGGATTATTATTCCTCGCATGTGAAAGAAATAAATATTGGCTACAGTTGACAGTTGGAGAGCGGAGATAGAGTACGGAATCTAATTTAAAATACACTGACGTTGATTAAGATAATGTGAATTTGGTGTATTACTCTTTTGTCACACTGTAGTTTCCTGTTTCCTTTGGCGAAGAACGAAGAATATAATTCCGTGACTAATCGGAATTGTTAATTAACACTGCAAGACAGATGACAGAATGAAAATAAAAATTAAATATTTGATTGTTTACTTACAATTGTACCAGCAGCAGATCAAGAGACTCAAGTTTCGCGGGCTTATCATTTGGAAGTTCTCACTTGTTACTCTTTTTGATATTCCTACTCTAATCTACTAAGGGAGCCTAGATCGCTTTATGGGGGGAAAGTGCAGGTCACCGGAGCGCAGCGAATGCAATAAAAACAATAGGCATGTTAAGAATCTTTTTTTAAATATTTTCTCTAGAGCTTATGCAGGCCCGTTTTACGTAAAAAAATCTAGTAACAACAGTTAATTTTTGAAAATGAGACGTCTTGAATAGGGATTTACATGTAATTTGCATTCAGGGGAAAAATCAAGAGTTTGGCAAAACGTAGTTTCTTGCGTTAGCTTGTTCAAAAGAGAAACATTTTCTCAAGAACAGTTCTACAGTAACATTATACAGTTCCTATTCGGGTACGGAAAGTTAGGCGATCGGCGACAGAAAGCTAGGAGACATGAGACATCCGACAGGTAGTTAGCAACCATCCGACAGAAAATTAGCCGACATCCAACAGGCGCCCCACAAAAAAATTACCGTGGGGCCGGGAGGCGGGAGGGTGTAACTGAAAGTTGGCCGACATTCGACAAGAATTTGGCCGACATCCGACAGGAAGTTAGCCGATATCGGGTGACTTCCTGTCTTCAAATCAATAGTAAAATGAATTTATTTACGTTGCTATACAGTATGTAATGAACTATTTATAATTTTGGTATACTTTTTTGCATTCCAGATAATACATTCCATCGGCTATCAGAGCTATCTTACTTTTAGTAAATCGGCTGTTCATAATTCATCGGTTTCCACGGGAAGATTGGGTATTAGAACAATTGTTTTCTACATGGTTAAATGGCTACTATTCATTTGAATAAGATTGTGCTTGAGAATATTCACTACACATATATTAGGTATGTAAATAAGAATAATGAGATCAAAGCCATGCAATACTTGTATTATGATTATGGTATAATATTTTAAGAGGGCACTAATATGCTAATGCTCTTGCCTGCTTTCCGAATCACGATAATGATTTAATTGATAACCTACTAATTATTTTTTAAACATAATATCATTATAACTTCTATTAGGTAACATAATTAAGATATTTTATACCCAGCTATTTGCAAAAATGTTCCTCTATTACGTAGGGAATATATTTCTCGTACAAACACAACGTATTGAAGAATATTTTAGAAATTCTGAAGTACCTACCTAATTAGTTAGCAACAGAGCTACCGTCTATTTTGTTAGTGTTGCTCACATGGTATGACCATGACCATAATGTTGGCGTCAATCAGTCCAATCATCCATTTGGTATCCTTATTAAATGATATACACTTTAGTGCACACATATGTCGCAGGCCCAAAGCTCTTTAAGGCAAGAAGTTTCTAGTAAACTATAATATCAATCTTGCGTCAATACTTACAACACTATTAAGATAATTATATATTATATTGTAAATAGATAGATAATTATTATGTAAGATATATTATTGTAAATAAATGGAAGAATACAATTAGATGAAAAAAGAGATTTACTAATTGCATATAAATTTATAGTTATTTCATTATTACCATATTAATATTGCCACACAGCTTGAAAATTATTAGTATCCCTTATGAACACACTAAGATAGATAAAATATCAAACGTTTTTATTTCTCGTGCAAATTTTTATTTGCCGTCACAGCTTTTCTTCTTTTTGCCGAATAGTCGATTCCCATTTTTTATGTACATTTTTTACATGTAAAGCCAAATTACTGTTATGATTAAAGAAGAAAGAACACAAATTACAAGAAAAGGGCCTTGAGGAGTCGTGGAGCATCAGATGTTTATCTAGACGAGCCTGATTTAGACAATAGTGAGGTCGTGGACAGTGAGGACATTTATAAAACGTATCCTCCACACCGTGTACTTTTCTGTGTTCCCTCAAAGATTTAAAATCGCTAAATTCCACTTTGCATTTTGCACAAAAAAATTTATTCGGCTTTCTTACACGTTGATCTAAAGACACGTACTTTTCAGGGTGAACCTTCCTACAATGTTGTCTAAACTCATCCGGTCTAGCATATGATTTTGAACAAATGTCGCACGTATGTGTCTTTTTTTCATGTTTTGACGAAATGTGACGCTTGAGGTTCGTGTGGTTTCTATAATAATAGGAACATTGGTCGCAGCGATAGCGTCTACTAGAGTCATGCACCCCACTGTGTATATCTAGAGCATTTTGAGTACGAAATTTCACCGAACATACGGAACAAGTAACATCAGGGGGGCGTTCACCTTTAGATTTTCCTTGTCGGTCCCTTGAAACGCAATTTTTCTTAAAGACTCTGACAGGCTTTCCACCTTCGTGCCTTTTCATGTGATCTCTTAAATGATCTAAGCGTTTAATTGTTGTGCCACAAATGTCACAAATATGCCCGGGTCCAGACACGCGCGCTTTCTTTCGTTTTTGATTGTAAGCCTTGTCACAATGAGTTCGTCTGTGTTTCTTCAATAATGTAAGATCATTAAATTCTGAGTTGCATATTCTACACACGTATTTCTCTTTCTCCCTTTCTGGGAATTCAAATTTCTCTGCAGGGTGAGCTTGTTCATGGTGTTCTTTCAAATCCTTCAGTTTGCTGAAAAAATGGGTACAAAATTTGCACTTTCTCACTTTTGGATGAGCTCCAATATGACGATCAAAGTGATGTTTGCTTTTAAATTTGTGAGGACATTTGTCGCAGGAAAAAGCACGGCTTATTCCATCTGACATTTTTCGCCTTTTCCTCTGATTATTGCCGTCTTGCGAATGATGGCGTTTATTTTTATGGCGCACTAATAAATAAAGCGTAACAAAACCACAAGAACATTCTCCACATTGAAAAGGCATCTTTCCCTCGTGAATTTTCTTACAGTGATCAGCTAACTTATTTGAAGTTTCAAATTTCACTGTGCACAATCCACATCTAAACTTTTCATCTGCATGGAATGCTAAATGAGTTTTGTAAAGTGTGAAACTTTCTAGTTTTTCTCCACAAAACGAACAGGTGTAAACTCTTGGCTTTCGTAATTTCTTTATACACATTTCAGTAACCGATCGGTTATACTTCCTTGCTCGTTTTTCAGAATTAATTTTGTGTAATCTTTTTGCAGAAGAGGATTTGGAATAGGTTTCAGGAGTGTTCGTTTCGTCACTGGAGCAACTTAGGAAGCTTACATCATCTTCTAAATAATTTCCTTTCTTTGTATTTCGGGTAGCCATCCGATGAGCTCTTGAGTTTAAGTGTTTTTTGTAATCTTTAAATATATAAGTCACAAAGTTACAAGTTAAACAGGTTTGTTTTTTCAGTCTTTCCAGCTTTACGATCAATTTCTTCGGATACGGGTCTTCGGGGAACCATTCTGCTCGTAATATTACATCTTTATATTCGTCTTCAATAAAATCTTCAGCATCGGAATCTGTCATTGCAAGGTCTTGGCTCGTGAAATGGAATTCATCTACATCTACAGCTCTACTTTCAGAAGAATCTATTAAGATTTTTTTGGTATCCAAATCGGAACAGTTCTGCTTTTTTAGTTTCTCCAGACTAATAACCAATTTCTTCGGAGACGGATCCTCAGGAACCAATTTCGGTTGTAACCGAGTGTTTTCAACTTCCTCTTCGATAAATCCTCCATCATTAAAAACTGATATTGGAGAGAAATCGAGTTCACTTAAATCTATATATTCGCTTTCAGGTACAACGTCCCCTGTCCAAATTGGGTTAAAATTATTTACATTTGAAATTTCATCTACTAAGGATTGGTCACAAATTTTTTCGTCATTTGTATTTGGAGGAAAAGTTTCGCTTGTTTTTGTTGACAATTCTGAAACAAAATTGAATTGAAATATTTAAGTTAAACCATAACGCGTATTCAAATCATATCATCTAAAATTTATGTTTGAAAAATTACAAGCTTAGCTTGGAAAGCTGAATTATACGGAATTGCAATTAATGCAGAACTGCATTAATAATTTGTGAATTTACCTGGCACATTTGCTCGAGAAAAGTCTACATAAGTTGTTTCCTCCATTACATCTGCATAAGGTACTGTTCTAGTAAAATCTAGCAATTCACACACATTGGCAACATTTATGGTGGCACTTTGGTCTGCACCAATTCCAACTGTCTCTACATCCCGAGGATCCAGTTCCGCATCTTGGTCCCCACTTGCTGTTCCCTCTGTGGCCTCCAGATCTGGGTAAAGTCTTTTGAATTTCTTTCTTAGCATTCCGTTCATCTCTTTGTCAGTAACAACTTTGGCCTTTTCCTAAAATAAAAAAAGGATTATTTATACACCTCACTATCATATGCAGTTATTACTGCTCTATAAAATAAGTCACAAAATGGCACAAGTAAAATTACTAACAATAAGAGGATCAAAGAATAATTTATTAAATTTGCAAACTGAAATTAATTGTGAAATAGAATTTCTATATTGAAAACTTACGCTGTCATATTTGTGTGCACTCTTTCTGTGTTGGGGCATATTGGGTGGATATCTGAATGTTGTATCACATAAACTACATTTAAACGGCCTCTCGTCATTGTGGGTTCGCCAATGGTTAAAGAGTTCTTGTCTACTCTTGAATCCCTTTTCACAAACTTTGCATTGAAAGATACATTCCAAGTTGCGTTTGCCTATTTTATTGCTGTGGTACATATTGTTGTGGACATACAAAGCTTGAGGGTTGGTCATCGTTTTATTGCAACGATTACAAACAGTCTCATCCGTATTTCCATATTTGTGAATGTTATTCTTGTGATAACTCAGAAGGTAGACATTATCCAAAACTTTCTCACAAATCGAACAAGTTCTCTTCTCCGCTTTATCTTTTTCACAGTAATTTATTTTGTGATGCAAATAGGATGAATGGAGACTGAAGGCTTTCCCGCAAATGTCGCATCTGTAATTATTTATTTCCTTGTTTTAAGTATTGACATGTCTTGCACATAAAATAAAAAATTGCAATACTACATAATATAGTATATACTTACTGAAATGGTTTTTCGGTTGTGTGTTTTGCCGTGTGGTGAGATTTAAGGCTGTTAAATGATCTAAAAGATTTCCTACATTCCTTGCACTTAAAAGCTGGTTTCTTTTGTCCGTGCAGGTGTTTTACATGACTCTTGAGGTAGTCCAGGTTTTTGAAATTCTTCCCACATTTTTCACAAACAAATGATTTCTCAAAGGGAGTGTTACACTTATGCTGCAGTATGTCTTTTTCTGTTGTGAATTCTTTCCCGCATTCACTGCATTGAAAAGATTTCTTTAAGGAGTGAGTTGGAAAGTGAACCGTCATCGTGCATTTTACTCGATTTGTGTAACCACACAATCTGCAGACGTAACCTTCAGAAGATGTCAAACACATTTCGTCTTCAACGCAGTCAAGATGCAATTTTTCCACGTGTTCTGTAAATTGTTCTTGAGTTTGCAAAATTTCATTGCAAATTGGACACTTTATGTAAATTTTGTGAAAAAATCTTTGATGGCTTGTTAAACTTCTCCTTGAGGCAAATACTTCGTCGCAGAGGGAACACAGAAAACAACATTTCGCCAAAATTTCTCTGTTTTCCCTATGTGAGTCGATTAAATGTTTTCTGAAGTTTATTATGTTAAAGACATTCTCCGGGCATATTTCACACGAGTACATTGCAAGGGTGAACTGTGTACTTTCACCAGGGGACAATTTACTTAGGCTTTCTTGTGCCACCTCCAGCTCCTTGATAGTATGCATTTGCAAATGAACCAATAATCTGCCATTATTGTCAAGTCCTTCGGAGCACACTGGACAGACGAACTTTTTGGACGTTGATCCCCTTCCGATGTTGGGTAGTCGAATAGCAAAGGATTTCATGGCAAGATTTTTGGTCCTTAATTTTTTCCTATTTATCCCATTCCTCTCTCGGCAGGGGTCAGCTGAACATAAAATACGTATTAACAATAATAATTTGGACACCAAAATATTTTTCAATTTAATAACATTGTGTATAGTGGGGGTGAAACGAATAGTACTTTTGACCGAATACCGAATCGAATACCTGTTTTAAAACCGAATATTCGGCCGAATACCTGACCGAATAGGGGCAAAGAGGAAAAGCCATACCAAATGCTTCAGAAATCAAATTATATACAAGATAGTACATTAATAGTGCTATTAATGCACTATCAATTATATACTATATTAATATTGTTATGAATTCATATTTTATTTGAGACTCTTACAACTGCACCCTATTATATTTAATGACTCGAAATCAAATAATGGGAGATTTTTATTGAGCATTTTTTGAAACTAATTTACTTATTACTTACAATTTGGCATTGAAGTACACTTTCGTATACCATTTTAGTACTCGAAATCAAACAATGGTCGGCCGAATAGCTGAATACCGAATATTCGGCCGAATATGTAAAAAATTTACCGAATATTCGGTCAACCGAATAGTAGCAAAATTTGCCGAATATGCCGAATAATAATATTCGGCCGAATATTCGTTTCACCCCTAGGTATAGTGTATGATATATTGTAGTAAATGAATAATACGGATATAATTTTAAAAAACAAGAAAAACTTGTACGAAAACATTTAATAAAACCATCTTTTAAATATCACGAACATTTATTGCCATGTAAATAAATTGTAAATACCTATTTTCCTCCTAGCACGGTTCACGTCCTCAGTCACAAAAGATTTCACAGTAGGTGCAACTAAATTAAAGTAATGAACAATTAGTATTTCAATACTTTTTCATTAAAATAAATTGACTAAACTGAATAAAATGTCTTCAAATTTTTGGGCAGCGGTAAAGTTTGTCGCCGTCCACAGTATTGACAGTATGAGACCCAAAAACATACATAGCTTAATTCCAGTAATTCCACAATCATTATAAGGTATAGTAATCAATCTTTATAATAATAATTGATAAGTTATAAATACCTATTTTCCCTTTAACACGTTCCACGGCTGCTTTCACATTACTTTTGACTACTCCCAAAGTCGCCTTCCTTAACGATCGGACTGTTATTTTCAAACTCTGTATTTCCAACAAAATATTTCGAGTTTCCTCGGACAAAGATTCATCCCCCTTCACCAAGTTGTTAGTTTCCAATTCTCGTTGCTGAGGGGAGTGTTGTGGGTCAGTCAAACTGTGATTTGTGTCCGTTTCCTTGTTGGGGTTGCTTTCAGAGGGTATTGATGACTGGGAAACTAATTCACTTTTCGGTAGTAATCCTCTGCGACGTTTATACCTTTCCAAATCTCTGGCACGAGTTAATGCGCGTTCTTCTTCGGTTTGCTGTGCGCGACGTTTTCTCTCTCGTTCTGCATTTCTGGCACGATTTAATGCGCGTTCTTCTTCGGTTCGCTGGGCGCGACGAATTCTCTTTTGTTCCGCGCTTCTGGCCCGCATTAAGATTTTCTGTTCTTCGGTATTCTTCCTCATCTTGCTATTGTTTGTGTCTTGATTTGTCAACTGTTGAAGTTAAAGTATGACCATCTTAATATATCTATTTAATGTCCCTAATAAAATTAAATAATAGCACTCCAAAATGTATATTGAAACATTCTTTATTATTTAGTTATATGTACCTAGTAGTGGCAAGCAACCATCCCCTGCATCCAAAATAAGCTGTGAAACTAGATATTTACACATAGGAGGCTAAAAATCATTAAAATTTAACAAATGACAAACGAAATTCACAAAATACAATTTATTCCCTTTAATGACTTTCAAAATGTCTTAATTTTATTCGTTATGTTGTATTCTCTATTTATTATGTATTTTGAATTATACCATCGTATAATCCACAGGTCCAGAAACAATTGTCACTAACGTTGAACGTACCCCAGAGAAATCATATTGCTGATTAAAGCTGATTGGACATTGGAACACATTGTTTAGTGTCGGATCGGTTATCAGCAGACCATTTGGCAATTAGCAGTACGGTATGTCAATAATGTCTCATTAGATTTTTATGGTACTTTTTTTAAATAAATGTAATCTATCCGCTGTACTATCAACTATCAACTATAAAAAATTATAGTATTCTGGATTTGAGACAAAAGAGATTAAAAATCTTGGGTGGCCAGTGGCAGTTAACTTGACTTGGCAACTTCAACAGCTAAATAACGAATCTAACACGACGTTTTTGTAATTAACCTTTCGGAATCCGAAACAAGTCATGTTAACTGTCACCTAAGATAAGATTTTTAATCTCTTGTCTCAAATTCAGAATACTATAATTTTTTATAGTAAAGCGGATAGATTACATTTATTTTAAAAAAAAGTGTAATAAAAATCTACTGAGACATTATTGACTGACATACCGTACTGCCAATTGCCAAATCGAAATTCGGATTATTATTCCTACATCCTAGCATGTGAAATATGAAATAAATATTGTTACAGTCAACAGTGTAGTGTAGAGATAGAGTACGGAATCTAATTTAAAATACACTGACGTTGATTAAGATAATGTGAATTTGGTGTATTACTCTTTTGTCACACTGTAGTTTCCTGTTTCCTTTGGCGAATAATATAATTCCGTGACTAATCGGAAATGTTAATTAAAACTGCAAGACAGAATGAAAATAAAAATTAAATATTTGATTGTTTACTTACAATTGTACTTACAACAGCAGCAGATCAAGAAACTCAAGTGTCGCGGGTTTATCATGTGGAAGTTCTCACTTGTTACTCTTTTTGATATTCCTACTCTACTCTCTCTGCTAAACAGCATTCACCTCGACTCGGCAATGTTTCGAAATACTTTAGTGGATGTATTAGTGTCAAACTGGGGAATATATTTTAGTAATTTTTTTATTTCAATGTTTAATGTTTAAATTATCGAAGTATTCCACTTACATTAGTAAATAATATAAATACAAATTACAAACAAACATAAATAAAGTCACATGATTTCAAAATATGATTTTATACAGTAGATCTAATTTAGAATGTTTTACAACGATTCCATGGGTTGCAGAAAGCTATAGCTACATGGTGTGTGGTTCACTATATCTGTATAGCTTAGAAGTTAGAAAATAATTACAACATCTTAGATATTGAAGTTAGCCCATGGATTTTTCTTAGCTTAGTTGTATTGTGTCCCGCGGTTTTTCATGAATTTACACGGCAAATTAGGATTATTTTAGGAAGTGACATAATTATACCGACATTTAAAAAGTCTGCACAGATAATCAAACGAAGGTCTGTCACTAGGCTCCTTTCGCCAGCAGTGGAGCAACGCTTCATATCTACAAAATATATTAATAATTCATAATTAGGGCGTACTTATTTACTATTGCGGTTACGAGGATTACAATACTGCTGCGGCAACTCACATTTCCTCCGAACAATTGGGCGGCATGGAAAGTCGCATTCCATTTTTTAATTTCTTCATAAAGTCGAGATCGAAAACTTGTTTTGGCCATGGTGTCTCACACAATGAGAATATTTCCCATACAGTAACACCATAAGACCAGATGTCTGACTTTGTTGAAAAATTCATGTCCGTTATGGATTCTGGTGCTAGCCAGCGCCATGGCAGAGGAGTCTTAAAAATTAAAATAGAATTATCAACGCAATTTGCAATTTACAAAAAACATAATTATTATTACATTAATATAGGTTGCATTTTGCATTTGTTTACATTTTGTTTTTTAACGTAAACAGAATATTGATATAACTGTCTGGATAATCCAAAATCGGTTATTTTGACATTTTTTTCTCCAGTTAGCAGGACATTTCTTGCAGCTAAATCACCGTGGACCACCTGCCGTATACAGATAAACAATAGTGAAAGGCATTTATTTACTTTGCTGTACATTATGTAATATGCTTTATATAATTTTGGCATACTTTTTTGCATTCCAGATAATACATTCCATCGGCCATCTGATAGGACCACTTTAGTAAATCCGATGTTGATATCCCATCGGTTTCTTTATAGTTTGTGTAGTCATCATTTTCACTAGGCAAAAGGTAAGATCTTCCATAATTACGATTCTTTAATCCATTTTGAACTTTAATTTAGTTGAAAGCAAAATGCTTATCAATTCATATTAACCTTTGCCGTTTTTGGAGAATACCGTCTTTAACTAGACTGGAAAATAATCCACGGCAGCCTTTTAAATAATCAAAAAGACTCCCGAAAGCACAAAATTCAACAACAATATATAATTTTTCTGGAAAAAAACAATATTGCATATTTACAATTTTTCAATACAATAGGAAAATATTGTAAAATACAAAATAAAGAAATATTGAAGCATTGAAATACTAAAAATATTTATAGCAAGTCCAAATGGAACTCCTTGTATAAGAATAATATTAGCTAGATTTATAATTAGCTCACTATTTTTTATGTCAGAGGTAGATGCTCCTAAAAGTGTGACAATATGATCGTGTTGTCCTATGTAACTCATAACCTTTAACTCGGACAATAGGGCTTTAAAAAGCGCCACATCGCATCCTTCTTCATTAATTGTTTTCACAGCTACAATCTTTGGGGTTTGGCCATCTCTTGTCTTTAAAAGTGCTTTGTAGACTTTTCCATATGCTCCCGCACCCAACTCCTGATTTTCGTCTATTGTAAAATAGATATAATGTTCGAATTTAAATTTACTTATATTATCAACATCAATATTTTTTGATTTTTCTACATTTGCTTAGAATATAAGCAAATGAATATGAAGTACAATATTGCAATATGTATTGAAATATATTGAAAACTCATGCGATATAAAATAATATATAAATATATATATCTGTAGAATATACTATTTTTACCAATTAGTAATGTTTCCATTGAAATTTCTAATTCCTCCTTCCTATATCTGCAATATTCAAGTTGCTGTTCACGTTTCTCCATTTCAACTTGAGACATATCAATTTGAATATGAGGACCACTGTTAACATAGTGATTACTGTTTTCAGTTTTCTCTGACACGAGGACACCTACAAATTTTTCTGATTTTGGAATGGGAAGACCTTCCTCAAAAAATTCTTTTATTTCTTGGTCGGTCAATTGCCTGCATGCTTTAAGAGCATTTTCATCTTCTCTGATTTCTTTGACGTAGTAGTAGACTACAATTAAAGTGTAATATCGGTATATAAGATATCCATTGTAGATAGCTATCGTCTCAACGTCAAGACCGACGGATGCCGTATGAAGGTAGTAAACGACCCCAGCCCAGCTGGCCGTAAAGAATGTCCCAACAATCCAAATCATAATGCCTTTAGTATTCCTCTTTATAAATTATGAAAGAAATTTTAGTGTTAATTAACATTGGAAAAGATTTTGAATGCTAAACAATTTATACAATTAAAACCATTTTTATACTTTACGGCTGGCTTTAAATAAGTAGATATCGAGTGGCAATGCAGTAGCAACGTGCAACCAGAAAGCAATCCAATGCGAATATCTTACTACGTTTTTGAAAAAACATTAAATAATTCAGAAAATACAGTTTTCAGTTTCAGCATTTAGCAATAATTAATTGTAGAAACATTAAGTAAATAAATACAGTGTAGATTTCTAATTTACCTGTAAATGCATGAGGATCTTCACGCTTTTCAATTAACCAAACATTCCATTTTTTGACCATGTCCTTAACAAGAAGACCCACTCCAACAAAAACCTGGAGCTAACACATTATATAACTATTAAATTAATTATTGCACACATAAAGGTTGAAAACCTTTAATTGACTTATTTTAAATCTTAAAATTTAACTGCTACATATGCAGGCAATTAGTAATAAAAAAACAACAATGCTTATATGTACAATGTTTGCAACACAAATCCATTTGAGAGCTCCTTGGAGAAAGTAACCACAGCATGGTCGGAATCTTTTACGTACAGCCCCTTTCATTGTTGACTCTTATTTTCGGCAAACGATATTAACTTGAGATGTTTCTTTAGACTTTAGACACCTAAAACTGTGATCTTATTTTATATTACTTGTGACAAGGAGTAAGGCGCAGCAACAAACCCGTTCTTTCCGACCCTTCCTAATAAATGAGGTTACGGAAAAGTTAATAAAAATAAATAATTGTATACATACATTCCTTCGGGGAAATTTTGCAAGTAAATAGATTAGTATAATAAATAACAGTTCTTGAAAAGTAAGTCGTTATACACTAGGAATATCGTACATAAATGGATAAATGAATGAAAGTTATAATTAGTACGTATTTTTAAATGTTTACTATTTTCCTTATTATGTCGATACAACTTCCTAATAAACAAATTGTACAAAGCAAATAAAATTATTTATAAAGTAGAAAACATTGGGATACAGGGATAATTAAGAAATGTTTTTTGTTATCTGGTTGATATATATTTATATTATTAAGCAATTATAGCAAATATTTACTGCTCCACTAACTACTCTGGAGGATTTACATTAACTGTATTGTAAACCATATTAGGATTTCGCATTCATACTAATTTTCTAAAAAAATTCTGTGCCTTCGGAATTTTGAAATAATAGTTGCATACCTATACTCCAATTTATTGAATGTAAAATTAATATTGAGCAAATATTCTTGTTGGCAAATGTATATCAGATTGTTTAAATCAACATAGGAGATTTTGCGTTTGATATATTGTGCATTTTGTATTTTTATTTAAAAATAATATTTTATTGTGTACCTAATGATGTTATTGGATTTTAGCAATACTAAAATTTATTTTTTAGAGTCTTTGCTGTGGCACCTCTTCTCCTATACTATAACAATAAAATATGCTACGAATGAATGTACTCTGAAAGACTTAAAATTAAGCAAGTTGCTCATAGTGAAAGGATATTGTTAAAAAGAGAGAGCTTCCACATTCAGTGAATCAAAGTCACACAGCGGCTGAATCTTGCGGTTAGCGATTTGCTTTATATTATAACTATAACATCCGAGCTGCAATTAAAGAAAAGGAGAGCATAATGCCATTTCTGATCTAGTTTTGGTTTAAATTAAGCATTATAAATAAGCGAGTACGCAAAACTTACTAATAATTCCTTTACACATTTTGTTCACGTATTACAATATTTCTGATGTCATTATTATAACGTTGTTTGTATTGTTCACGTTTTAATCTATTCAATTAAACGTTATTTCATTTCAATATTTACCCTAGGTAATGCTTTATCCTTTAAATCAAGTTATATTAATATGTTGTAAAATAATGCTATGGAATTCATTACTTGCTGCCATGATTATTTTAAATTCCAATTGAAAAACAATAATTGTATAATAAAATAATAAAATAATAAAAGTAATTGTTAAATATAGAATTTAATTTGGAAACAGGTCCCCAAGTTTGATATATTGATGCTGAAACAATAAACCATGCCATAATACTATTTTAAACGTATTGTATTTTAAAATATACTTAAAAGCAAAAACATGACGAACGATGAGAAAATTATAAGCTATGCAAATGATACATCAATACAATATGTATAATATATGATATAAATAATTTATTTCTAATGACACAAACATACAATAATTTGTGTCATGAGGTAATTTTATTTGATATATTTTACAAAACCGATAATTAAATTTAGAAGTCGAAGTTAGAATCCGCAAAACGGGATAAAGTTCCACCGACATGAACAGCGTAACTTCACATAATATCGGTATCATTCAGTTTTATATGTACCCTGAATATCCATGCTTTCTTGCTATTGTTGAAGACATCTCTGCTGAAGACATTAAAAGCATTGCACATTTAAATGTGAACCTTTAAAAAAGTCCGAGCAGAAAAAGACAACCGGTTCTAAAAGCGAACTTTGAAATCGAAAGTAGTGACTTATGCATTACATTTTAAGGTTCCACTTTTTGTTTGTATCTTTACATAATATCTTAAAAATAGTAATTTCTCCCACCATTAGTGGGTATGCAACTGTAATAAACGAATAACTATCTAAATTACTGAGGTTAATAAAAGGACTCTAATTATTATTTGATTTGAAAATGAATATTTCTAAATCTATCAAAATCTAAATCTGCAGAACATTAAATGAAGAAAGAGCTTCGATATGCATAATGGAAGCATTTATCAGTGTAACGATACTTAATTATAAATGTCTTACAATTGTGAACTAAGTATTAATCATTAATTATTAATCACAACATAATTGGTGATGAATAGTACCTATAAGGTGTGTAATGTAACTTAAACAGTGTAATTGCTACAATCAGTTAGAATCAATTCGATCTTTCATTACAACAGTGTAGGGTTTGGCTGATATTAAAAATCCGGGTGAAGGGTCTGTTGTTGGTTTTGGAGCGGCAGGGTCCGGCAAAATTTGGAATCTTTGGAATATCCCAGTTAAAAATAGGAAAAGAGAATCCCTTGCCAAAGTTTCTCCTAAACATACCCGTTTTCCAGTCAAAAATGGAAGGAACGCATCCGGTTTGCTTACCAACTTTCCATTATTCAAAAATCTCTCAGGACGGAAATTTTCAGGGTCTTCCCAGATTTCTTTGTCATGATGAATTGCATGCAAATTGGGGATGATCCACGTTCCTTTGGGGAAGAAGAAGCCATTGAATTCAATATCAACTAACGCTCTGTGGAATCCCAAAGGAGCTATGGATGATATGCGGAGAATTTCCATTATCATAGCTTCTGTGTAGGGCATTCTGAAATATAATATAACGATAACAACACTAAGTTCCACATTTAATACAAAATATTAGTTTTAGGAAATAAATGGTTTATAGTACGCTACTTTGATTTGTCAGCTAACGAAGGTGTCCGTGAATTTCCTATGATCTCGTCAATTTCTCTCTGAAATTTGGCCTGGGCATGAGGTTCTCGCAAGAGATAGAGAATAGCCCAAGTAAGTGTGTTTGATGTGGTTTCTGCTCCGGCATTAAATAAATCACTAACGACAGCCTTCATGTTCTTGTCTGGTATTAAAATTAATAAATAATAATAATTGAATTGAAATAAAATCTGAAATTTTCAAATTATATTGTAAAATACTATAATTAAATAAACTATAATCACCTCCTTTTTCCTTATAAAATGATGACTGCGGATCCACCGTTTTCATTATTTCGTGGGCGTAGCATTGCGCAAAATTGCTGTAAAATTTATAAAGATATCTATATTATTTTCCATTTAATGTTTAAAAATTCAAACAGCTGTGGTAGAATGAGTAATTGGGGAATTACTTGATTTCTCCATCACTGTTGTCGTCTTCCTTGATACTTTTCATCTGATTGTCCAAAAACGATATGAGTTCGTTAACTGCCCATTGAAGTTTATTATATCCTGACCATTCAGGAAATACTTGGGCCAATTTCGGCGCGAAAAGTGGCACTCCTTTGGCCATAACTCCATTTATTGCACTGCAATTATTTTTTACGAAATAAGTAAGAACTATAATAATTTACCGAGCACAATAGAATGTAAATAAATTCTTCTTACTCATTTGCGCCAGTCAAAAGGTCATTAAGTGTATTGTCATTCTGCTCAAATCTCTTTCCACTCACAATCGTCCATAAAGAATTGAGAACAGCCAAGCTGAATTTTCTGTTGACACTAATTGGATGACCTTCTTCGCTTTTCATCCATTCGATAACCTCCCTCACTTCTTCGTTAATCAGAAGTTCAATTGTATCTTTCCCAAACCCGAAATCCCGTAAGTTGCGCAAAGTGAAACGTCTTTGTTCTTCCCATTCCCTGCCCTCGGTATTTAGGAGACCTACATTTTAACAAACGAATTTTTGGCAATTAACAATTAAATGTTTTTCAAAACATGTCGTATTAAGTAGTTATGTTATATTTGCAATAATTTTGCAACATTTGCAAGTGCTTTTGATATTTAAAATTTTAAAATTACCAAAGCTTCCACCAGTCACCGCAAGAAAAATTTCTCCCTTCGGTTTTCCACTAAACGCTGTTTCGTTTAACATATCGCGAATCATTTTAACGTCATGAAGGACTACAGCTCTGTTAATTAATTTAATTATAGTTTTACTTTGATGCTCCATTATTTATCTAATATTTAAATTTTAAATGTGTGCAAGATTTATTAAAAAGGAAGTTGTACTTACTTATCCCTTCCAAATCCAACTGAGATGGTTTTTCCATATTTTTTTGACCATTTTGCAAAAGTCTCATGTGGAAACGCTCCAAATTGAATAATATTTCCAAGTAGTGGTAACCCAATCGGACCTTATACAATTTAGAAAACTTTTTTTAATGCATGCATAGGTATAATTATGTATGTAGTTAATTGTATAACTATACATAATATATATAATAAGCGTATTTATTAAGTTAGCGCATTTAAATTACAATTTTTAATTATTCTGAAACTCCTCACCTGGAGGGTATTTATCCAACCTTTTGTCTCTTTTGAAAAAGTAGTAATAAAATGCTAAAAGTATCCCAACTATCAAAATCGCTGTTACAGAAACCATTTTGTGTATTCAGTATTCAGTTTACCAAATTTTGATTTCGATACACATACTATGCAGTTCAATGCAAGATCGACAACTACAAGAGTCTGTCCATCAACTCTACAGTCTACAACATAAACGCTTTTGATCTACTCGACTAACTCGACTTCAAGGCCAAATTTATTACAGATGCTGCATATTAATATTAAGTGTTACACAAACATATAATATGTATTTGAGTCAATACATTTTGTGGTGTAAGCTTAAGCAACACACAAAAAGCACTATCGCATCACAATATTATAACCATCGCAAATAAAAATAATCCCAAATGAAGCAAAACATTTTGAATTTTCATTCTCAGGACATCTAGTTTGTATATTTTCTTCACAAGTCTCAACACTTACACTTTGCATTGATCTGAGTATTTATTCATACTTAAATATATATACATAGAGATAAACAATATTTTAAATTAATATTTATAATACTGTGCAGTTATTTAATAAATAGCTGTAACATTAAGCAAGCATATGGTCAAGAAACAATACTTAATGTTTTTTATTGCTATAGGCCAGGCCAGGATTTTTGTATGCTGTCGCAAGCTACAACAGCCGCTCACCTTGGAGTACGCCTGTTTCACAAAAAATGTTGTAGTGGATGAGCTTAATATTTATATAAATCGTAACGCAAGAATACCAGAAATCTCATTGATGATAAAATTGTATTTAAGTATTTGCACCCCCGCAAATTCGGGCGGATGGAAGAGCAATGACTATAATATGCATGTCAACGACAACGTACAATGCAAAAAATAGTATCACCATCATTTGTGGGGATTTGTTCCAGATTCCAAACGCTAGTATCCATTTAGTTGAGACTCAGTGTCAAGCTAATAATGCTAAATGCTAATATATGAAGTTATATAAATTAACTGTATTCAGCAGCAACAGTAAAATTGGTGTACTTTTATGAAGCTATAGGTATAGCGAATAATTCAGTCTATAAATAAACGTGGTGGATATAACAGCCGAAACCCTTGTCTTTCATCGTTGCATCATGCTTTCCGCAGGAGACACATGCCGCACTAGAATTGTCGGTTTGAAATTGTGTAAACAAACATTAATCTTTATTTATTTATTTAATGTGATAGTATTTATTATACTACATTTATCAAACCAAAACAATAACTTGTACACATTTTTATAAGTGTAAAACTATAAACCTGTAATTAATAAAATATTTAACGATATTCACACTTCACAACACTAAGATGCATTTAAAAAACAAGTCGCCCATTGGAAGTGAAAATATTGGGATACTTAGAAGCAACAATAAACACAACTGGTAATTAATTAGTTCTGTAATTTTATAATTATTTATATATTTCAATTAGAATTTATTATTTATGCTTGTCTGTTTTCATTACCATCGCTATAAGTCAATAGTATGTATTAGTTTAATTATAATTTACTCTTATTTATCATTTATAGTAAACCCGTTGTTTTACTACAAAGATTGAACGCGGAGGAGGTTGCAAGACTGAGGAAGCTGAATCCTATGTTAAGGTACTAATTTTTATTTCCGTTTTCCGTATCTTCTTCTTATTGTTCTTATCATAATTAATACTCTGGATTAAAACATTAAACTAAAATATTTTGTTAGCTGAGATTACTGAGCTTAAATTCATATTCATTTGACTGATATTTCCTGTTTTTGGCGAACACTCTCTCCATTGCATTATTTGAATTAATAGAAAATATTTTCAAAATCATGCTCTAAAATTCTAAAAAGTATTTTTAACAGGTAGAATATCTTGTAAAGAAAGTAAAAATTTCATTTAATGATTTTGCTACAATTTCTACAAATTTTTCGAATTCCATTATCTGTGAAAGGAAGGCTGGTTCATTAATTTTCTTCTTTTGAGCCAACTTTTTAGTTTTAGGTTCAATTTTACTCCTGACCCGAATATTCTGGATATTAATTCAACACAAGCGGCCTCAAGCAAAAATAAATTTACTGGCCGGATCGGATGGCTCCAGTGATTTTACTTAAAAGAATAAAAATCATTTCAAAAGGGAATCAAAGTCAACATCCAATGGAAAGTAAAACCAAAAACTGTGCCGACTCATTAAAAAATGCAATTTCCATTAATAAAATAGCTACGAAAATTAAGAATCCTACTTATTGCACATTTTGCGACAAACCCTTCCCCAATTTTTCAGCTTTGGTGCGTCATGTAAGAGTGCACACTGGAGAGAAACCATACAAATGTGACATTTGCGCAAAGTCATTTTTCTCGAATTACAATCTTAAAGAACACAAAATTTGTCACGCTGGCGAAACACCTTACGAGTGCAATTTTTGCAAGAAACGTTTTTCACGGTCGCCACAATTAGAAAGACATTTAATTCTGCATACCGGAGAGAAACCGTACAATTGCAATATTTGCAAGAAAGGTTTCGCACAATCGAGCGGACTTAGGGCCCATTTTACTGTACACACTGGAGAAAAACCCTACAAATGCTATATTTGTCAAAAACGTTTTGCGCACTTACACACGATGAAAACACATTTAACAGTGCACACAAAAGAAAAACCATACAAATGCACTTTCTGTAACAAATCCTTTGGTTACAAAAATGCTTTGGCAGGGCACATAAATACACACACGGGGGAGAAGCCAACACAAAGCGACAAGCCATACAAATGTAATATTTGCACTACAAAATTTTCGCAATCCTGCCATTTAGATGCACATTTAACAGTGCACACGGGAGAAAAACCCCACAATTGTGCTATTTGTGGCAGAAAATTTGGTCAGAAACGTTTTTTGACAGTACACGAAAAACGGCATACTGATAATGGTGAGAAACCATACGAATGTACCACGTGTGGAAAATCCTTTTTCGAGCGACGCAAACTTACGAGTCATTTAAGAGTTCATTCTGCTGAAAATCCAAACAAATGCAATATTTGCAACAAAGGATTTCAAGATAACTATAGTTTAATAAGACATTTAAAAGTCCACACTGGGGAAAAACCACACAAGTGCAACTTTTGTGACAAATCATTTTCACATATACAGAACCTTACCAACCATATAAGTTTGCACACTGGTGAAAAACCATTTAAATGCGATTTTTGCCAAAAACATTTTGCGCTCTTGGACCACATGAAAAGACATTTAACAGTGCACACGGGAGAAAAGCCATACCAATGCAATATTTGCCAAAAACGTTTTGCGCTCTCGGACCACATGAAACGACATTTAATAGTACACACGGGTAAATAATCAAAAAGACTCCCGAAAGCACAAAATTCAACAACAATATATAACTCTTTCAATACAATAGGAAAATAAATATTGTAAAATACAAAATAAAGAAATACATATTGTGGCATTGAAATACTAAAAATAAACAATGATGTGATAAATGTTATTTATGACTTTCCATACATATTAGGGCATTTATACTAAGTACTTTATACTAGTTTCATACTTTCATATACCTTATACTTATAATTAACTACAATTAAAATCTGAATCGACCAAATATTCTTGTTGGTAAAGGCACACCAGACTGTTTAAAATCAGCATAAGAAATTTTACACTTGGTATATTATGTAAAAATATTTTATATAAAAATACTATTTTATTGTGCAATAATTTTATTGGTTTTTAGCAAAACTACTTTAATTGAAAGATAATTATTTTTGAGAGTTTTTTGTTCTAGGACCACTTCTCCTACTATAATATGCTACGAATGTAAGCTGAATGACTTAAAATGAAGCAAGTTGCTCATATAGTGAAAGGATATTGTAATAAAGATGAGACACAGCTTCCATAATTAGTTTCTGTGGTATGCGTTTTGCTTTATATAACATCCGAGCTGCAAAGACGAATGAAAAGGAGAAGAAGAAAAGGACAGGATAATGCCAAATCTGCTCCAGTTTTGAGTTTTGGTTCATGTTTTAGGTATTAAAGTGAGTACGTAAAACTTACTAAATTCTTTTACAGACTTTTTTCACGTATTACAAGATTTATGATGTCATTATTAAAAGAGGTGCCGCCGCCCCCGCATTTGTTTACTTTTTAATTTATTCAATTATACGTTATATCAATAATTATTCAATTAAACGTTATATCAATAATAAACGCAATGGCAATGCTCTATCCTTTAAGCCAAATTATATTAATAATTAATATGCTTTAAAGTAATTATAATATGCATCAAATATGGAATTAATTACTTGCTGCCACAGTTATATTAAATTTCAATTGAAAAATAATACGAATAAGTAATTGTTAAATATAGAATTTAATTTATAAACAAGTCCCCTTTGATATAATATTGCTGAAACAATATAACATGCCATTAATACTATTTAAATGTATTGTATTTTAAAATATACTTACTTAACATCGAAAACATGACGAAAGGTGAGAAAATTATAAGCTATACAAATGATACATCATATGATATGCATAATTTATTTCCAATGACACAAACGTACAATAATTTGTGTCACGAATTGGTAATTTTATTTGATATTTAGTATAATAGTAATAATATTATTAATATAATAGACCAGACCGCACACTTAATTAAATATCATATCCGTGTCCATTAGAATTAGATTTAATTCCTTTTAAAAAGTAAATCACAACATTTTAATTATTAATTTATTATTTAGACTATTTAGACAACATTATATATAGCCACTAAATATTAAGATACGCAAGAAATAAGCTGCATTTACATTGATTTGGACTTTACTATTATAGAAATGTATTATCTCTCTCCAGCAGACCACCATAGGAAATAGTCAACTCGAATACAAACTTAACCCAGTAAAACCCCAGTCATCCTTTTACTGTACTATTTCTACACTCACTACATTTGTACATTTAAATCTTGGATCTAACCACCAGAAGTAAAGAACTATCCAATAAAATTAATAGCAGTATTTTAGGAACAAATGAAAACAGTAATATGAATCAATGAATCATGATATGATTGTGTAATTAATTAATAAGTATGTATAATTGATCGATATAATTAACTAATAATTAAGCAAGCATAATTAAAGATTATTATAACTAATGGATAATTAAACAAATGATTAATAATTGATTGATGTAATTAATTAAAAAATTAGGTAAGTATAATTAATGATTAAGTAAGTGTAAAATAGTGCTTTAATCTATCTCAAAAACCTTTAACTGCCTAATGGTAAAATCCAAATATGCCTATATAAGATTAACACACTTTAGAAGGTAAAATAGTGCTTTAGTCTATCTCAAAAGCCTAAACTGCCAAATGGAGAAATCCAAATTTCTCCATATAAGAATAGCACAATATACATGGTAATTAATTGTATTAGTCCACCTGAAATTACATTAATAGCCACGTGGGATGCACGCCGAATACTTTTCTACAAAAATTCTTGTTATAAATACATCTCATCAGTAAATAAAATTCGGCATATAAATAATTCAAAATCTAACCATTTAGTAAAATAAATGTAAACCTAGCCATCCAATAAGTAAATGTAATCTCTTGATTAAACTAGCTAATTTATATGTACTATAATCCCTATGTTATGAGTCAGCTTCTCACTGTTCTCAAACCCAATCTTATAATAAAATGAACGTCTTTGATCAAGATCAGTCAATCAATACAGTCTACGGTTACACCACAAGCAGCTGCACATTTCGCTCGTCGTTGAGGGAACAACGACTCGCCGCTCATATTCATAAGAAGTCCGCATCAGATCCAGGTCACAAAAAAACTTTAATTGCTAAGGGAGCAACAACGGCTTGTTATTCGCCCATTAATCTGAGAGACTCCCTTGGAACCAAAACCAACAAGTAGACCAAGAATTATACATGTAGATTGACAATCTGCACATCACACCATCCCTTCATTTTCAACTGACGCCAAACTACGAGACTCTCGGGACTTCTCTGATATTCGCCCCTGCTACTATAAAAACTCCTTTGTCCTTGTCAATCCTACCCTAAAGCTCTAATCGTTAACTTCTCTTGAACTGTCAACTCCACACAAAGATATAAGCAGTCAAGTTCTCATCATTGTTAAAGCTACTGTATCAAGTTCCCCAGTCATCTATCTCACACTAGAGTTTCCTCTGTGTTTGTTCTACTTTGAAGTCTTCGACGTTCAGTTTTCTCAACATTGAATACTACTTCAGAATTGAACTCTCGTTCACCAGTGATAAAATCCCTCACTAAACTGGAAGTTCTATTTAACACATAATATACTACAATAAATTTTAATACTGGACTCTACCAGTTACCATCCACGATTAAAATTAGAAAACTCAAAATTGTAACAATTTCAACTTATGTAACTTCATTCTAAAATTCAATAAAAACTAATTCGACCTAAATTCTGACTTATAATTTCCTTTGCCAAGCGACTACATCCATACGTCCAGATAACCACTCCAGAATATTCATCTTTAGGAACGGTCACACCTTAAAAAATATCCTTGTCTCCGTTCCCCTTTTCCTAAGCTGAGTACTTCGCAGGCCGCCCCGTTGGAAAAGCTATTCCCCTTTTCAGGCGAATTTATCCTATCAATTAGTTCACATTGATAAAGGGAATTCAAATCTGGACGTCAGAATACTAAGATTAGCCAGGAGAACATTAATTCTATTTCACAACAACACAGTATAGTTTAATAATATTATAATGTTATGGCGTTTTCCCAAGTGAATCGAAAAAATGAATATGTGTAGTGGAGAGAGCCGCAAGCGCAAGCCAATGTTTGCCTAAATCCCATGAGTCATCTGTGTTGATAATAAAGCAGCTCGGGTATACCAATATGTTAAACTTATCTCTAGGCACAACATCACTTTGCAGTAGCCCCCACCTCTTTTGTATTACACATAGCATTTCTTTCAACTGTAAGGTATTCATGTTTCCTTTAATTGCTCTATTCTGATCTATATCTCAATACGATTGATAATGTGCAAATATATTAACAGTGATAGTCTCCTTCAATGCTTCCGCAAAATCTAAACTAATCAGCAGCCGCCCCTGTCTTTTCGGCAAGAGATTGTCACCCGTACTAGTCGATCCAAATTCAAAAGAATTGAAGAAGTAACCGTTCAGGTAGTCCTCTATAGTTATATTATTTCCCAAGTCTGGGTTGTTGGCTGAGCCGGCAAGACTCATATCCATTTAGATGCTGGTTCTCTGCCATGTTGAATTCGCGAGATTGATATATAGGCAGCTCACCTTCTATAGCTAGGCCGATCTTCTTTATATTAAAGTGTTGATAGTTATAGGGATTGGTTGATAGTTTTCCTTGAGCGTCCTCGCTCTTGTTCATACAAACAACAATCATTTGGGTGAGCTGGCCGATGAGCAGGTTATCAGAAGATCCGCTTGTTAAACCTTTTGAACGTTCTGTTCAGTTCTATCAAAGTCATAGTGAGCCGCCCTTTTATTAAGTTCCATTTGAATCCGGTTGAATAGGGAAAGTGTCAGGATCGCTGTCTAATAATTATGCGTATACGGCGTATATACAAGCCTGTCTAGGCAACAACCCCTTATGGAAAGCTTTACAATTACAATAGAACTATTCATTCAACTACCAAGTTTAATCTCAACGAACGAGCAAATTTTATTACAATGTTATCATTGCGCACTGTATTATTGGTAAACCTATCCATAATATTACTAGCTGACATAATCAAAGAAATTGATCTTTGAAACGGTCCAGCCGGATGCACATAGATGGCTTCGCGTGACAAACATATCTTGCACGGATTAATAGGTGACTCGACTTCGGGATCCTCACTTAGAGTTTTATAAGCTAGTCCCTATTGCCCAATTCAAACAACAGGAAGGCCAAGGTACTATAGAAGAAGAAGAGGACAGAGTCAAGAATCTACTCAAGCTGCTGCCGCCCCCTAAACGTGCTACTGCATACACAATAGAAAATGAAGGATGCTCCATCGCATACACAATAGAAAATGAAGGATGCTCCATCGCATACATACTTAGTTGTCGCTACGTTAGTGTGCAGTACACACGGGTAATTATGGCCAGTCTAAGCGATATTCTCCTACTACTCACGCTTAACGTAATAGGTAGCTGATAGCATGTTAACAGTATAAGGACATACTTTACTTCCAGCTGCACGGTTTTTTGCACTCCATAAAACAAAGTCATCCGAATTACGGGCAAGTTTCACTCTAATGTCGTTGCATTCATTATGGAAAAGACAAAAGCTACTATCCATTATTTTTTAAGTTAAAATTCTGTGATAGATAATGAAAAACCATGTTCATTATCTATCAGTTAAGAGAAAAGCTGTCAAGCCTATTTACTCTTCTGATGAGGATTGTGATGTGACAAAAAACTCCCAGGTGAAGTTTATCCACCGTATATAGTAGTAGCACCACCATTAAATAATGCTGACTCAAGAGGTCAAAACTTGGTTGATTATGAATATGATGAGTTTTTTATCAATATGCCACAAACGCAAGTTAGGGCAGCGCCAAATGCTGGACCATCCCGCCCGCTTCATTGCATATAAAGGCCCTGTTATTCAAGGAAGTAATGCAACACAAGGGAATAATTACATGCATTGTCGTGTAATTCCAATGGATATAAATCATCCAAGATCATCTAATCACACTGGTTAGAAGAGAAGTCGATAGCAAATTCAAGCGGGGTAAAGCCGACTTGATCCCTTAACAAAAAGAAGTGTTCAAGTAAATACAGAATTTGTTTGAAAACCCTGTCGTTCTACTTACACATTACTTTAACCTGTTAAAATTATACATGTAATATTCACTATCTCGTTTTCCAGTATATTCGAAATTAAACACTTAGGCTAAAATAAATTCAGACAATTCGAAGATAAAATTAAATGTTTTTTTACAATTTCGTCATTCATTTATCATATTAATATATAAGCATACTGTTTAGTTACTGTTAATAAATAGTAAATAGATGCATTCTTAGCTATATACAACAAATACATAGTACAGAGATGCATACGTAGCTATATATCATAAATACATAGTACATTGACGATATTTAGCTTAGATGTAATACAATACATATGTACTACATGCACATATGTAGCTTGGACTAACCATGTTTAATGTTTACACTTTTTAGATTGCTATGGCAGATTGCTTGATGAAGAACCAACCAATGCACATTATCTTTATAATCGCTTTAGCTAACTTTAAACTAATTACGCCAAGCGAAGCTGGCCAACCAGCTAGTGCATACACAATACCTAGGTGATGCAAAGCTGAAAGTAGGCAGTTCTTCCTTATTTTTAATAAACTATGGCAATGGGTGTCCAACTGTATCGGCAGTGGAATGCGCAGTGGACGGGTTTTGGTGATAAAAATAGTTTAAATGGCATATTAGAGACATGTAGTATTAAATTCCCATGTATGGGGTATATTGAGATTTATATTTGAATTCCTTATGCCAACACCTTTAAAATGATACCCCACTTGCCATATGTTTGTATTTAAAAAATAAGTGGGCGTGGCCAGAACTCCAGGGGGTTTGGCCAATTTGGTCCAAAAACACTGACAAGTTTACTTTTGACCTCCTCTTTCGAATTCTGAAAACAGAACTCAAAAAGGTTGACGCGTTCAAAAGTTAGAGGCTTAACGGACAGACAGGCAGCATGTACGAACCCATACTGTATCGTGCCGATACAGAATAAGCGGTTTTGGAAATATATTATACCGCCTTTACTTCTACGTAAATGAATGATTAATACTACGAAATACATTTTGCTGTTTCTATCTACTGATATCGTTAATTTTAATCCTAGAGTAATTTAATCACATTTTACAAGCAAGATAGATGGATCTATCTCTATGGTGATTTTCTTACATTTGATAGAACGAATACTACAGAAACATAAACCTAAATTTTGGGAATATGTCCATAGAAACAACAAACTAAATATTTTGAATTTTTTTAAAGAAACATCAGCATTAATATGATTTCTTTCTAATATCCCTGAGATAAAAGATAATTTTTCCATATAAACCCCAACCTAAATGTTTACTGCTTAGAAGAATATTTATTACAATTTATGCTATGCAACAATACACTCATTCCGGCAGGCTATATTATATGGTGGCTTGCCAGTTTTGCAAAAATACTCGCCAGAAAAATAATTGTATAAAATTAAACCCAGAAGAGAACAAATACTTTGTCCAAGTAAAATAGAAACACCAAACTAAATTTTGTGAATGTTTCCATAGAAACACCAAATTACATTTTCAGTGAGCCACAAAATTAATTTACTTAGTGTGTTTTCCCATATAAACCCTACCTTAAGCATTTTCATTTACTGTTTATAAGGAAATTTATTTAATTTACGCAATTCTACACTCAGTCGGGCGGGCTAAATAAGTAGGTGGATTCACAGTTTATCAAGGTACAGTTCTTCTGGATGTTCTTCTAGGTTATCCCCAAATATTTATCCTACCCATAAAATCTGCTGAACTGTGAATCATCTTCCAAGTAATCAGTTCCATCCTCTTTCTTTATCCAATAGATCTTTAACTTCTCTGGCACATTTTCCCTCTTTCTCGTATAAATGGGCGTGTAGTGCTGAAAATCAATAAAAAAAACTTTCGTTGTCAAAACTTCAATTCTTATTTTTATCATTGGACAATGCATGCTACTCTGATATATTGTTTGATTATTAAATGACTAGTATTTAGGCCCGTTCTACGAATCGGGATGCCTAGCAATGCCTCTGATCATTAAATCTTGTTTCTTACATCTTTGTTAATCATAATAAAAGGTCGAGTACACTCACAACCCCTTAATTTTTTAAGAAAGAAAATTATAGGTTTATTAGCAAAATTAATAGTACTTTGGGAGTATTTTAAGGCCCACTTCCGATTGGGCTTCCAGCAAAGGTCCGGCCACTATAATCTTGTTTACTACCTTTTGGGGAATCATAATAAAGGGTTCCATAAGCTCTAGGTCCCTACCAATATTTTTTATGGGAGAAAAGTCAAACATAATTTCTACCAATAAAAGTTTATTAGCAAAATTAGAAAAGGGTGAAAGGATCGGCTTCGCCGACCCTCTGGGGGTCTAACCTAACCTAATTATTTATAGTGGAACCTGTGTGGGAGCTATAAAAGAAAAGGTTGAATAATAGTAAGTGGGGACACCTTTCCTACTCCATGCTCCACAATTACCCTATTATGAGACTTGCAAACAGAATTTTGCGGACTTTGCCAAGGGTATCTATACACTTTGGTAAAATTCTTAATTTCCTAGGTTACAATCTCAAAACAAATTAATACTTGGGGCACTGAGCTCGTATGCTCTTGGGCTATAGCATATCAAGCCGGCCGTAGTGATGGTAACGTACCAAGAAATCTGTACGAACATTCGACATACACATATCAAACTCTGTCTCCTTATCTAATAAATTTCCTGGCAGTCACCATATTAAATCCATTGTACTAAAGTCAGGTCTAGCAAATTCAGCATTTACAACATATCCAGCATTTTGGGCATATCCGGAATTTACGGCGTCGTGTATGGGAACTCTATTTCCGGCGTGTCGATTTTACACCTTGATAGGGTATCGGAAATGCCCGATGCCGTAAATTGTCGTTAATGCTGAATATGGCAAAATTCTTTTCCGGTATACCTGGATTGTCAGAAATCAAGTGCCGTCATACTGATCCCTTTATTTCTTTTATGACAAATCGGGCATTTACGACATTTCGGGTATATCCTTTATTTACGGTATCAGCCATGGAAAATCTATTTCCCTCGCGCGGGTTTTACACTCCGATGCAAAATATTTACAAATAATTTTTCAATAGGTTTGCTTTTATTATGAAGCATTGCAATTCCTGACTTTGGAAAACTTAAAGCAACTGATGTTGCGATTGCACTATATATAATATTCTAGTAGTTACTTTTTTCATCGATTTTCCCTCACATTTTATTAAATAAAAAATCACTGATTCCGCCAAATAGCCTGAAATAATGTTTTTAAATTGTAGAATTACATTCTTCATTCTTCACTGGTGCCTAAATCCTCTAAGTTCTAATGGGAGACAAAATATTCACCAAAAAAGGCAATGTGGTCAGATTTGACCACACTGTGTATATACCAAGGTGTTAACATAATATACTAGTAGGCATGACCTATCTTTGATAATTAAGAAGCTTTACGTACTTTAGCATAGTCTTCAAATAAACAACTGCATTTATTACACAGAACCAAGAAGTAGCAATAAATACAGCAACAACACTTACCTGACGAAGGATAGGGAATGTTAACAACTAGGATACTGTTCTTCCATTGTCCACTCTCACTGGTAGTTTTCTGATCCTGAATATGAGGGACAGGGATATCACAGTTTTCAGTAATCTGCTCAAAAATAACTCCTGCACCTAAAAATAGATTACACAAAAGGATTTCAGGTAACTGAATATTTTAATTTCTTTTGTGAATTTAAGTGACAGCAGTTCTGTTATTGGAAAATGGTTTTAAAAAATTGTCATTTTCATTAATTGAAATAGTAGAAACGTCTTACATATACTTTCTTCGTCTCATAAGTAACTGATCATCGCAGTCGGAAATGTGGCTTCCGTCCATTTCAATATCTGACCTGTGATGTGAACGCTCAAAAATTGTCTTTTATAAATCCACAACCAATTAAATATTTCTTCAAATTACTTGCAAATTAAAATACTAATTAAATTCTTACAGATTTCCTACCTGTCATTATGGGCCTGCTGAGAATTGTGACGAATTGTTGGCAAAAATTCTCCATTTTCAGACTGACAAATCTCCAAGACCAGAGTTCCGCAGTGCGGATACTACAGCCGCCACGCTATCACTTTTAAACAAATCTTCCGCATACGAACATTCGTCCAATTCTAAATATCATTGAAGGGATTTTGATATTCTTTTCCCTCGAGATATTTTTCTTTAAATTAAACTTCACACCAGAAAAGGATAAAAATAAACTAGGGTAGAAAAAGTCCACTTTTACAAAACAAATTCTGCATACTAAATTCCCATTAGAAAACCATAATTTTTGCACCACTATTTTTTATGGTTTTTTTTTAAATTTTAGGCATTTTGTATTTTATTTCTGTACTTTTGAACTTTGATTTGTCTTCTAATTTCTTCTTTGCATAGATAATCACAAAAAAACACACAAAAGGTACCTAGGACGTAAATTAATGTATAGTACAAATTAGAAAATTAATAATATTCTTAGTGACAATTACTTTAGCAAGATTTTGATGATTTTAAAGCTAAAAATCTCGCAATATAAAACTATCCTAGAAATGTAACTCGAAACCGGGAGAGAGAGGCGAGGGAGAAGTTGAGACAGTGGAGAAGAATTACTGACTGATTGTTGCAAACTTCCATATAGGATTCGAAACGACCCTTCTGTTTCTTATAACATAAGGAAGATGAAACAGGCTAATTGTTGGTTGGGGTGATTTTTTTTGTTAAGGAAGCTGCATGCCCTTAGGCCAGCGTAGATTTAGGTCGTTGGGAAACATATTATGGGAATACTTATTATGCAATAGCAAAGAAGATCATGTATATATAGACGACGCTACATGTTTAGTTTGGGTCTACTTATTTATTTACCTGTACCCTTGGTTGAGTTTTTTATTCATTTTTTTTGATTGAGCAGCACAACTACTTCTCCGTTGCGTTGTTTTATCATTATAACTATACTTCCTTTGCATTTACTCCTTAAATACAGTTTTATAAATAGGGGTAGGTAAGTTTTATGCCGAAAAACTTATAATGTTGAATTAATTTTAAAAATTAAAAATAGCATCTGCATACATTAAAACATAGTGCAGAATACGGTTCATTTGCCATAATATTTCTGCTACTCTAAACTTTAACTCTTGGACTGTGGTACATATAGCCTTTACCTATGAGCTTAATATACTTTTTAAGAGTACATGTGCATGCACATCTGCCACAGTAAACAGGAAATCTACCTTTACCTTTGCCAGGTGTTGTAATTTTATGTATCTATAGCTCATTCTTAAGACAAGAATCCAACTCTTCGTCTTCACATATCCACTCGGACTTAGAAAACAGCCCTTTAATTTACTGCAAGTTAACTTACATAGAAATACATAACAAAATATTCGGTACTGGACCAAATTATACATTTAAGTTCCCATTTTAAGGATAGGCTGACTAATGTGCTTATTTACATGGCAATTCAAGCAACTTATGCAGCACAACATTACTCAATCAAAAAATGGATGAAAGTTGTTGTCGTTAATAAATTCTGAAAGATATACAATGTTTCTAGACCACAAGGCTGAGTTATTTCCAAAATTTGTTACTGAAACCGTATGTCATAGCGCTTTTTCAAAAAACTTGTTTTGCAGACCAAAACGGGCTAAAACGAGCACAATGCTTTTGTAAATTAAAATTAACTGCGAGCAATATGATGCTTATGTTTATTGGAGGAATTCAAATGTCAAAGTTATATTGGCTGCATATTTTTGGAGTCATCGTGCAAATCCTGAATTTTAAAAATTCATATAATTTTATTTGAAAAAAAACTGACATCGTTGCAGAGGCAAATTATGAAAATAACTCAAAGTTGTGACCCTCTCGTATAGCACATATCTTTCAGGTTTTATCAGTTACTTCCAATTTCCATACATTTTTATCGAATTATAAACGAGATGGTGGAGAAGGAGTCAAAATGGTAAGAATCAGTGTTATCGTTACCTTAAGCCCATATTCACAAATACATAACATTATTTTATATACACGGGTAATAAATAACACATGAAACAAAATAAAGCATAAAAGGCACACACTCCGCCTTATTACACATATTATATTTTTGTTGATCTGATAAGATCACATAGTGAAAAGTATTATTGAATTACATTTTTATTATTTCTGTTTTTTAGATATTTAAACATTTAAACTCTGCATCTGAGGTACTATTTACATGCATTCTCTTAATTATAACTTGCTTTACTTTGCTCCTGCTTGCAAGATGTTAAGTAATAGTAATGAAGTACCGATGCGTTAAAGTGGAGCAAGTATTGCATTGTGCCCCTAGTATCTGTAATTTAATGCTTGTTCGAAGCGAAAGTAGGTATTTATATTATTTGGAAGAATACATTTCCTTTCTTTCCACTTTTCTACTACAGTATAACAATATAGGCTACATAATTCACTCATTGCCACACAGCACCTTGTGACAGTCTTGTAAATCTCTGAATAAGAGCTCATTCGATTATTGCTAAAGAAATTCCTTTAGCGCATTTATTACGGTCTGGCAAAATTATTCAAGTACAAGCCATACATTTTTATTTATCATTTTCTACTTTGCTCACTTTTTGTACAGCTCTATTTTCAAAAAATTAATTCATGCTTTGTCTGGAATAGAAGAATCGTGTAGGCACTATCTATTGTTTGCATAAAGTGCAAAATTTGGGTATATAAGAAACAGGAGGACATACAGAGAGACAGACTCCAGTATTGACATAAGAGCGAACTATGTTCCCTCTTATTAATTGGACGGGCTTTGGATTCCAAGAAAATTATTTTCAGAACCCTAATAATAACAGCTGCAGAAATAGGATAATAACACCACCAGTCGAAATAATAGGATTATCTGCGTAGGAATGTAGTTTTTTCGTAATTACATTTATTGTTAGCAATAATATGCAAAAATATTTATAGCAATTAATAGCTGTATTTAATTATGAAATTCCAAACTAACATTAAGAGTGTTGCAATGCGCCTATCGGTATTTATGGCACCTTTAGAAATTATATTTGCCTGGTCCCCCTAGAATGCATTTATAATTATTAATTGCGTATTTATTAAATTAAAAGTATTTTTGGGTAGGTAGTAGGTAATTATAATTAGTATATAAGTATTCATCGTGGCACTGCACTGCTCCTGCATTAACACGGGATGGGAAGTTAATACATATCAAGTTAAAACACAGCAACAATTCGCTCAAGTAGTAAAAGGATACTGTACTAAGGATGAGACACAGCTTCCACATTCAGTTACAGCGGGCTCCATTCAGTAGTAGTGCAAGTGGCTGTGAGTTTTGAGTAGCTTTTTGTTGAGCATCATCTCCGTGCAGTATTGTCAAGTTACGGAAAGGGGAAGTCCTTCAGAATTGCCATTCTAGCATTTTGCTTTTAGTCTTGGTCTTGGTTTATATACGTACGAGCGTACGTACGGACGGACATAGTAGAATACACCAAATTCATTCCACTTCATAATGGTGTACAACACAAATCGTATTCCGTATTCTAAGTGCATTTACAATTTACACCGTGTTTTATGTACTTTATTTTAAATTAATTCAATTATAAAATTATTTCGTTATTTTGGCAGAATTGGTAGAAAAGTAAAAATTATATCAGAGTAAAGACAAATAATAGATTCCAAATATAAATACAATTGGACAATGAATCATTATATATGTATCATTCTAAATTCTATTGGCCTTTGTAATATTATTTTTCCTTACTCTACTAAATATATGGTACTAATAACTAATAAATATGATAGTGCTAATCTGGGTTCTAAATCTGAAATAATAAATATTTGGTAACGATTTATATTACGCTTTTTTGTTTGCTAACATAACAAATACGGTTAGAATATCCAATTAACCTATGAATGAAATAGTCTAATCGCAGGCAAAAATTCATATTAATTAGATTAATAAAAATATTGATGAGTAAAAATTAAAAATACTTGGGTAATCCATTCGTGGTAATTTTCTATACACATATTTTCTTATTAAAGCATCGTGAAGCATTGCAACCCTGCACTTTCTTACACACACACGAGATGTACACATTCGTACAGTTATATATCTCCTGTAGAATGATGAATGATAGATAATAAACAATTCCTGAAGAATTATATTTTTAATTGTAAATGTTCATGGAACTGATTCACTAAAATTCTTCCATTAGGTATAGAATCTAACTTTGGAGATGATCGTCGATAATTTATTCATGTGGTAATTAAATGTTTACATTGTTACTCTCTCTCTCAAGGGCACTTTAATTGGCAACTTTTACCTGTATGCAATGCATAATCCATGAGTTTGTTCACAGTACGTAACCTAATCATGTATTATTGTAGACGTAATATGTAGTCAGAAATGTTTTGTTATACAAATCTATTTCTGTTCAGCATCCCGTTTAATTAGCACAGAATAATTTTTCTGTTGTAGCTACAACTACTAATTATAAACAAATTTGGTGCTAATTAATTATTGTAATCGTCCAGGATCTAACGAAATTATCAGTTGCAGTTTACACAATGTGAATTTCCATACTATCCATATGTATTTTACGAAAGTAATTTTTATATTATGTCTTTCGATTTTAGAACGTAGGCAAGTTATTTTTTTCTAGCCAGCCACCCAGTAGAGCAAAGGTGTGGAATAAAGTTAAATAATTGTCGGTTGTTCCCTGGTTTGATTTCGAGTCCATAATTATTTTCAAAATTTTTACTACCCAAGAGAAATATACTATTAAGTTGAAAACCGTTTATAGCATTTACAGATGTGGTTCGGATAAAGGAATTAGTAGAGTTAAATTTATCCTCGTCAAAAATGAGTTCTCCAAAAAGTTTTGCTTCCACATTCTTATATTATATTATCTTTGGGTTATCGTTAATAACCCTGATTGAGTCCGCGTCATTATCAAACGAGAAAAATATTACTTTGCAGATAACAAATAATAAAACTGAAAATAATTCGAATAACGTAACAGGAAATGCAGATGACCTTTCGGTGTCCATTTATACAATAAGCCACTTTAATGGTAAATCGAAGCGAAAGTTCTATATTTAATAATCTATAATTCGTACTTATGTACTTACCATTTTAATTATGAGCTATCCAGTTAAATAATAATAAAGTGTTAAATAACATTATCTAGTATGTATTAAGGTGTTAATGATTTATCAATATTTAATAATCGTTTTTACATTTTCTGTGTGCAGGAATTCCGTTTTCCCTGAGAGTGAATGATAACTGCACCGACATCCCGTGGTATTTATACAGAAAAGCATCTTCAATACACACGCATGATAACTGTGTAATTGTCTTCGGCAGACAAAATTGTGTAGGTAGACATTTGAAGATTGCACCAGGAACTAAAGGTCACTCTTATCTCGGTGATATGGAATTCGATAAAACTGTTGCTTCAATCAGGCTTTGTAATCCTAGTGAGCAGTTGCTCACCCCAGAAAATACAACGGCAAAGACCGAAAATGGGCAGAAAAGCAAATAGTGTCAATTTTGCATCAATGCAACAGTATTTGTCACATTAAATATTGCACACTACATATTATATATGTTAAAAATAATATAAAAGATTATTACATTGGTAAACATATTGAATGCAATCAAATAAAAAATGTACTGAAATGTATAAACGGTAGATTACTTTTTTTAATTTTTCCTCATAATCCTTCCAGCAATGTTATACTGCAATTAAATTTAAAATTAACACAGTATATTAAAATTCATCATCAATTACGTTTCTTAAATTTCGAAACGGGTTTCCCTAATCCACAACATTTTCTTGAACAAAACTTAAAAGAAGCATAAAGCAATTAATAAAGAATTAATGCAGTGATAAATAAAACAGTATAAAATGAAATAGTATTACTACAGCAGCATTTTAAATATCTAGCTGGAGAATGAAGACATCTCGACGGGTAACTAATTGTAAGATAAATATTATAATACCTAATTAATATTTTACGTAAATGTGAAATATTTACTTTATAGTTTTTTAAGACGGTCCAATATACAAATAAGTTAAGCAAAGTAGTGCCTAACGGAAAACTTGTGATGTTTGTTGACTGAATTATATCTGGTTCTTAATTAAATTATTATAATGAGACCATGTAACTTTTAGGGTGGTTAAATGTTATGGTTATCTGGGTAATTTATTGTGTAAGATAACTAGGTGAGAAAATGAGATTTGGGAGATGTCTACTTTGCACTACTTATTTATGATTCTGACTCTGACTGTAAATGAAGAAATAGAATATATTTTTGACTGGATTCGCTAGTAGCACAGTGAGAAAAATATAAATGTTTAATAGCCAATTGTACTATACGTGCTTGCATCTTATTAAATTGCTTTGTAATTGTCACTCAACTGTGAACTGAAAAGGGGATGCGTGACTAATTATGATGACAAGAGATGTTCCAAGCTGAATAGATATGATATGAGGTAGAGCGTATACGTGACTAACGTGACTGAATATGACAAGCGTTGCTTATAGACATTAAAAATTAAAATGAATCTTCTTCCTAGACCATTTAACGACAGTCAAGTGTCAAGAGTAGCCAGAAGATCTCCATCTGCTTTGATAATAGTACTTTGTAAGTTTAATTTACTTAAAATATTAATTTATTACTCATTTTATTTCGATTGAACTGCAATTACTGTCGAATATTTTATTTTTAGTGTGTTCCCCCAAAATATTGACTTATTGGCTTGACAATTAAATAAATTCCATTGTAAACATACTTTATCTATATTGTAGTAAATAATATTATATTTTATTTCAAATCAGAGTAGCAAAAGGTGAGAAGTGAGCAATATCTTGGAAGAATTCGGGGAAACAGCTGTACATCTCGATTACTTACTTAATCTGCAGAAAAATGTTAAGAGTTATCGTTCTGTGTGTCATCCTTGTTGTTCGGGTGAATGGAGAAGGTGACTTTGAGAAAGTGCAGTCAGGTTTGAGATCAGAGGGACACTCTCGACAATACGATGACAACGCCTACCCCTTGGACAGGGGGGATTACGGATATAATAATCATTTCGGGCCCGATGTCGGAGTCTTTGCAAATTATATTTTCATGTCCCTTCTAATATTTGGGATTTTGTGGGGTGTGTCTTCCTACGGAGGAGGCCACAACGGCTTGGGCTACGGAGGATACAGATCGGGAACATCTTCAACCCTCAACTCCGCAATAGTTTCCGAGAAGATCCTCAATGGAATCGGACGGATGTACGAGGCATACAACAAAAACTAATATCTACACATCAGAAATGGAGAAATTTCTTTTTCGTCGATTTCTGCTTGAAAAATTATGAATTTGAAATATTTAAATTAAATATTTTTATTTATTTAACTTGGTTTGTTTATTTATTTCCCACTTGCGTGGTTTGCTATGATATAATCCAAATATATTAAGATTTAAAATTGGAATACGTATTAGAATTCATTAATTCTGATTGCATTAGGTTGCATTTGCATCAATTGTGTTTCTTCGATTTCGAAACGGCTTTTCCAACCCCACAACATTTTCTTGCACAAAACTTCAAAGATGCAAAAAGTAAATAAAGGATTAATAATAATATCACAGATACAAATGTAACAGCATCAAATGAATGATACTGAAGCCAATTTAAATCTCTTGCTGGAGATCGAAGATGTTTTGCCCCTTTGTGCCTCATAACATATTCTGTCCAATAGATTGCAGTTTCCAAAGGATCTTGTGGACGATCTCGGTAGACTGCAGATAATTCCTTAACTCGTTGCGAATATCTGGAAGAAAATAATTCATGAATTAATAATTCAATGTAATAATAAAGTAATAATAGTTTTATGCAGATTTAATAATTACTTTGGCTCGTTAAGAATTTTATTTATGGATTCCAAAATTGTTTCTTCACTCAAATCGCTAAATTCAAGCGTGACGGCGAATCCCAACTCTGAACTTTGTTTCATATTCCCAAGTTGATCAGCAAACATCGGGATGCCCACAAGGGGAACTCCGTGGTACACTGCTTCGACTATGCTACCTAATCCTCCGTGTGTAATAAACCCAAATACATTCGGATGGCCCAAAACATCTTGTTGGGGGAGCCATTTCGCCAGCTTCACATTTTTTGGCAAATCTTCCATTTCTTCAGTTTCCCATTTCCACAAGACTTTTTGCTTCAGCTTTGCGAAAGCGTTTATAAACATCTTTCTGTAGGACTCTGGCATTGTTTTTGCTTGTATGACTGATCCCATACTGAAATATATGACTCCGTCTTTTCCTGCACCAGTTATGAAGTCATCTAACTCCTGAAAGCATAAAAATTCAAACAATTGAATTAATTAACAAAAATTAATGGAAAGCTAAAAAAATAATCTAGTTGTTTAAGCAATTATGTAATTAAGATAATTTTTTCATACAAACGTTTTCTTTATCAAAAAGAGAACTTCGAGTATTGCACAAGATAGATACGCACATTGGATAATTAGATTGAAATATTCTCATACGTAATTAGGTTGTTAGTAATTGTACCTTAGGAAGAGGTTTAGCAGGTTTGCAGGCCATTCCCCCAACTTCAATAATATCTGCAATACAAAAAAAGCCACGTAAATATTTGCTAACTAAGTAGCTTTATCCGCAAATTACGTTTAGTGTCACATTAGGCTTAACGTAGTCACAAAGCAGTTACTTTATTATTAAACCTTATTTATAATTTGAAGTCGGTAAAAACTGTCGAGAACTTATCTTTTTACATGTTTTACGTTTTTTTTTCAAATGAAAATTGTTGTGCAATTTTTTGATTGCAAAATTTTATGAAACCCAAAAACACGGAACACAATATATTTTAAATCTATAGTATGAAGAAAATATTTCAATATGTTTTACAATTTGGATAAATGTTGGATAATATATCTTTTTCATTTATTTTAAATTGATATTAATTATTTATGTGTATCTGGGATGTGAAATATTATAAAGTACATACCAGGCATTAGCGGTCGAGCGTAACTCAGAGTTAAGTGACTGTTTGACAGAATTAAACTAACTTCTTTTTGGATATCGTTCGCCGAAGGTGTATCTTGACCTAAAGCCTCCCTGTAAATGGTTTCCATTGGTGAAATAAATGCCCAATTCCACACAAGATCAAATACCATCTGGGAAATCAAATTTTTAGTTCTTTCGCCAAAGTTCATCCTGTCACTGAAGCCAGTCATCAAAAAGGGAACAAATGAAGCGGGACTGGGAGTCCCTGTTGCAGAAGCGTATAAATGTTGTGGGGAAATCGGACTAAGGAGGATAAACGGTGTTTGTAAATGATGAACGAGTCCATAACCGCATTCGCTCATTGCAGCACTCACAAAAATCAGATCGAATTTGTCATCCCTCAAATCCAGAACTTGTTTCATTTGATAGTAATCTTTGCAAATTTCTGCCAAGTGAATAGCCATCTGGAATGGATTTACAATATTTTCCTTCTTTTCCTTCATTTCGAAGATATTCGTTTCTTTCATAAAGGGATTCTCCTCGGTGTTCTTCCCGATAATCTCCTTGATATTTTTGTGGGGTTTCGACGATTTTAAGGGAGTAACGATTGTCAGCATATGTCCCCGGTCTGCTAGTTCCATGAGTAAAGGTTCGTAAGTGGCTTTGTGACTTTTACTCGACATAAATGATAATACGAGAATATTCTCGCAACTGACATCTTGAATATCTTCAAATGCCAAAATTAGAAGCAGTAGCGATGTAAATAAGGGAAACTTCATCTCTATAACTTATAAGGAATGAAATAAAAATATTTATTATATACACATTATACTAATAATAACCGTGGGTGTCAATCTTATTATACTAAATACTAAATAAACAGCAATAATTACCAATTTTAACCACATCCAGAGTTAAAGTTCCTATATAGTTATAATGTACATAATGTATATCGACAATTAATAAACGCGGATGATAGTAATTTCATTTTAAACCAATTTGAATTATAATATTTCTCACCTTTTTAGCTAGCTTATATTTTATAACAAATATTTAAATGTAATTTTTCGAGATGTATGTGAAATATTTATGATAATAATAATTCGTCACTTTAATTGCCACTACGCAAACTTGTGTATTGTCGACTCAGTCGATTGTGTACAATTCGTTAATGCAGTTTAATTCAAAGTGTACGATTTTCTTCGTAAACTGTATGTTTGTTTTACACTGTGCCCATTAGCATTACATTACACTGATAAAGCGCAATCGTTATATCAGTTCAGTAAATTTTGTTCGTATTATAATTGAGAACCCAGTTATTCCAGTGGAATGATTCCACCAAGGTCATTACCTTAAGTATGTATAGAGTTATGTAACGGTTTTTTGCAACTTTGATTGAAGACCTTGACGCTAATACATATAAAAAATTCTGGACTATCAAATCAATTCAAAGTTAAAGTCTCGAAAAAGTAGAATTGAGTATAGTCACTCTATTTAATAGTGTACGTTATTGTGTCCTAGCAATTTTTAAGTACAAAGCTGTTGCAAATCACTATATTTTATATTGCATAATGTGAATATACATAAGGATTGTGACACTATCTATAGGTATCTTGTCAAACATATCTGCACTTTTGTATGTGTACCTATAAAGACGGTTTCTTGTCCATATAAAAAATGTTAATTCCTGCCTAACTGACTCAACAATTATGATATAGTATGATCTAAGATTTGACTCATCCAATAAACCTATTTAATTTTAGTTTATTCTAATAAATTAACTAATTTATAATTAATTCAGACTGGAAAAGCTATGAATTTATATTTAGCTCACTACATTTACAACTCATTTTTCGTATGTTCGCTTCTGTTCTACAAATAGTTAGTCAAAACTTTACTATATCGTACTACCCGCTAACTAGCTACATAATATAAAAATAAAATAATAAAATAAAATATAAAAATAAAATATGAAAATAATTATCACTAATATTCAAAATTCTGAACTACTTAGTTATGTTATTATAATTATCGTTAATATATTATTTATAAAAAGCTATAATTAAAATGCCCGGGTGACTTTGGTTCGCCCCGAACGGTTGAATTCTCGGGCATCATAGAGTAATTCTAACAATGGCAACTCGGCAAGTATCGGGATCTATACAAATATTTATACCCTTTAAAATTGTGCTTCTTTAATATTATTAATTCTAAATGTTGTTATTATGTGCTACACAATGCATATTATACAATATACATAGACATAGACATGTTACGTTTATTTATTGATTTTAAACAATTTCCCTTGTACAAAAGACTATTACATTGTTCTCATATATTTTTCCTTAGCATATCACATTAAAAATGATCTTCTAGTGACCCATAAGTCCAAAGGGAACCCTCAGATGGAGGAAAAAACCTTATTGATCGAATATGTTATAAATAGTTTTTCTCCTGTATGATCCTTGTAAGTGTCCATTTCGACACTTCGACGTCTTGAAACTTATCCCACAAATGCCGCACCTAAATTTTTCCAGCATGAATTATTTCAAGTAAGTGTTTTTAATCCACTTGGCTTACTAAATCTTTTCCCATAAATGTCACATTCAAATTGTTTTTCCCAGCGTGAATATTAAGGTGCCTTTTTGTTTTAGCCCGCCCGAGTGTGCGAGGCTGGCTTATGTAATCGCAATGTCTGTCTGTGTGTCTGTGTGTCTGTGTGTCT